>ML310164.1:0-58305 GCA_005239505.1 Nicotiana paniculata
TGGCCATTATGGGGAAACCCTTTACGAAGGAGATACATTAGTTACATTTATATATGAAAAATCAAGATCTGTCCAAAACTGACAATTTTGTTGATATTAGACAACTATTTTGAATTTCTTTTCTTTTCAATTCTTAATCACAATAATATTATGACAGGAATATACAAACTCAGAATTCAGAAAAAAAGCCAAGGATGTTGTCATTTACTTTCACAATATTCAATGTTCTTTTTTTTTCTTTTTTTAAATATTCAATGTTCTCATTATTGGCACATTTTTATTAATAAATAATTTAAAGCATGCTTACACTCAAAACAAAGAGACAAGGCTCCTTAATCATTCTGTTTAACCTAAAGTTGACAGCTTCCAGACTCCCGAAAATATCTTGGACGATTCATCCCACTAATACATTTTCTGTTCAACAACTGACCTAATTAAACAATTCTTAGTTTAATATAACTTCTTCATTTATTTGTCCTATCTAATTTCTCCTATAGTAAGAGGAATGGTTAACTTTCCTCTCTTCTTTTTCTTAATTTAAGTTGTTTATTTGCAAAAGAAAAAAACAAAAAAAGGAAGAAGTAATTCATTTTTCTTGGAGATTCAAATATAGAAAATAAAATCTGTTTTTTTTCTTCTATTCATTTTAGTAGTACAGTTGGATGGCTAAATGGATTATTATATTTTTATTACACCTCTTATAATTCCCTACCCATTTTCCTTCTTCTTTCACTCTCCTTATGTATTAATATATATATATATATATTTTTTTTGGTAAGAAATAAAATCAACACATTAATTTTGAAAAAAGTGAATTTTTTTTATGTTCAAACGGGCTCTTAGATTACGAGGTTCAAAATATACTTTACCCCCTTAACTTGTAAAAGATTTCCATAAACACCTAAACTACACGGGTCACACCTTGGGGGTGAAGCTATGTTGGGTGTTGGCTCAAGGGTGGTCAACTGAACACCATTCGTCGAAAAATTGTACTATGTATAAGGCAAGATATTAGTACTTGTTATTGATTAAAAAAATAACTTTGGACACCTTTACATAGTCCACTGGCAAAGAGTATTCAAAATTTGAACACCCTTACTGAATTTCCTGGTTTCGCGACTAGTCACACCTAATTTTACCAAATCTTAGCTTAATACCACCCTTACATTGTGCATGACCACTTTAAAATAGGAGAAATTCAAAAATAGCCAGATTTACAAGTGATAATTAAAAAATAGTCACAATTTCAAAAGTAATCGAAATTTAGCCATTTTTCATGTAAAGATAAATTTGAACGAAAATACAGTTCATAATCCGAAAAATACTCCAGCATAATATACTGGAACTCCAGTATATTAATATACTGGAGTTCCAGCTAAGTATACTGGAAATCTAACAAAGTATACCGGTCCAACATAATATGTTGGAAGTTTATATACAGATGCTCGAATCTCCAGTATATTATGCTGGAACTTTCCGCGTGTTGGAGTTCCAGCATAACATACTGAAAGTTCATATATAGGTGTACCGGACTCCAGTATATTATGCTGGACCAGTCTTTATTACAGTAAAATAATGACTATTTTTCAATTACTTGACAAATACTAATTATTTTTAAATGATCGATCCAAAAACTAATTAACCTGTGCTATCTTTACCTTTAAAATGAACTGTGCATAACATGAGCCCAACACCTCTCGAAATTTGAAGTTATACTCGTCTGCTTTTTCGGTTACTATTCATCTCACAAAAAGAATAGCTTTGAAAATGTGGCGCAGTGGCAGTAAAATACTAGTATGATCTTTGGCCAATTTTAACATCCCACGTGCTTTGATTCTTGGCTTAGTAAGTGCGTGCCACGTGGCAATTTGGAGGGTGGGGGGGGGGGGGGGGGGGGGGGGGTGTTCTTAGATCCATTTTTTATATGTTGGTGAGAGTCAATGGCCACTCTAATTAAGGTGTGTAAGAGAAAATTAAAAATTTGTACATTGATGGAAAAATATATATTAAGACTAAATTAAGTAAAGGAAATAGAATCAGTCTTTCCATTCATAACTCTCTTTTCTCTATTATTTTACTTAAAATCTCTCTCCCAAGATTTTTATGAAGAAATAATAATTAATAATTGGATTAAAATAGTATGAAGGGAGCAATTTATATATTCACCTTAAAAAAAAAGAAGGAAAAAAGGAAAAAAAGAAAATAAGAAAAGTGAGATGTATGTATGTATGTATGTATGTTTGTAGATGTATGTGATGGTTCATACAGTCCACTTGATTGCCACATGGCATCTTAAAATCTGAGGAAAATATCATTGCCACGTATGCAATCCCAAGGAAGAGAGAAAAGATAGTTAAAGATCTCCTCCTCTCTGCTCCATATCTTTTTCTCTTCTTATAAACTCTCTCCTCTTCCCCATTTCTTTTTCTTTTTCTAAATCTAATTTCTCTCCACACAAATCTAAACCAAACCTTCAATTAACCCCAAAAATCTACTACAAGGTTTTCACAGACCAATTTTCAGGATTCCAATTTCTGGTAATTTCCTTTTTTTCATTTTTCTTTAATTTTTAGAAAATAGTTACATCCATTTTTTCTGGGTTTCTTCCTGTATAATATGTTGTGTTTAAAGAAGTGATCTTGTTGACGGGCTTATATAGGTTGAGCTGTATTTGTTTAATTCTAATTTTATATTTTTTTCTTGGCTAATCAGTTTTATTTAACTATTTTCAAAGTTTTATAGGAATAAGAAATAGTACTCCATATAATTGGAGAATTGATTGATTTTTCAAATTTTTTTGTGCATTTTTGTAACTGTTTTGAGGATATTTTTTTTTTTTTTTTTTTTTGGGTTTTGCAGGACTAGGGGGTGTATTATTTTATCTCCCTACTGTTAAAATAGTGAAATTTACAGCTGCCATACATTTTAAAGGGACAAGCTTGAAGCTCTAAGGTGAATTTTTCTTGATAAGAGACGTGGATGGACCGTCCTCGGATTGGGATCCAAATATATTGAATTACAGTATTTTGATCCTTGATTGGTAGCGGGCAGTTGATGGCTTTACCAGTCCAGCATTTTTATCATATCACTAAAATTCTTGGATTGTCAAACAGTTATATATGGCTGCTGCTGCCGCTGCAAGCGAAAGGTGGATTGATGGTCTTCATTTCTCCTCATTGTTTTGGCCTCCTCCGCAAGATGTACAACAGCGGAAGGTGCGCTTTTTTACTTTGCTACAACATCTTACCGTGGCTATCGTCAGCGTTGTGTGGAGAAAGCACATTCTTGGAGACTTGGATATAATATGGAACAAAAAGTTGAAGAAGAAATTGCTTCATTTAGGGGACATTTGAAAAAAGTATCATATCGCCTAAGTTTAAGTTGCTTAAGTGTTCTAGTTTTTTGTATATTGTGATAAGAGAAGAATGTTTATGCTTAGGTAGAAGGGTATACAAAAAGGAGGATACAATGTCACCGAATTTAATGTAGTGTTCCATGTACCAAAAGAGGCCCTCCAATCTAATTAAAGATAGGTTGAGGGAATCATGTAGCACGCCTATTAAAATAGTATGACTACCTTATCAAAAAGAGGGGAAAAAAAGAAAGATATAATGACTATTTTCCCCCAACATGCTTTGTTGAAAGAAAAGGGTTTTGGATGTCGAAAAAATCCTAGCTTTATGGGAAAGAGATTGAGGATAATTTGACATAAGCATTATCCATAGCCCACACCACAACTAATGAAGCATGTAGCCAAAGATTAACACTCTGTGTGACTAGAGCTTCAATTTTTAACACCACAAATTAACGAGGTAGATACAAATACTCTTTGCTGCGATTCTCTTGTATAAGAACAACTTGCACATAGTTCAGCTACTTCGGTTTGTCATTTGGAAAGCCTTCTTAATTGTACCTTATAATAAGTGTTAGACCTCTCATTTTCCAACATTAAGTAAATGCCTTGATATTTGGTGAAACTTTAGCTGAAAGTATTCTCCTCAAAGGCGGTGCCAGAATTTTGTAATAGGATTCCTACCATTAAGAACGCCAGATTTCAATGACAACGAGAAGGATTTGCATGTGATTGTTTTTTCAAGGGTTGGAAAGAATGACGTTAGTGATAGAATCGAAGATCTTGTGGTAACATTTACTTCTTCATAGTTTAAGCCCATATAGAAATGGAATCCAATAGAAATAGTTACTTTTCTGGTGGTAAAAGGATGATAATGATAAAGTGGGAATATAATAAACATTTGAAAGCCAGTGTTGATTTTATGAGATAGTAAGGAGCATCTCTAACCCAATGGTCCTACAAAAAGCAAGTTATTGCACCATGGTTTAGTCTTTCTCAAGCAAGAGGACAAATGAAGGATATAGATGTGAGATACACTTTAGACTTTCAAGTCCCCCAGAGGATGTCCTTGTGGGTGACTCATGAGAGTAACAGTTTGGAGATCTTAGGTTTGAATCCCATATACAATGCTTGGCTGAGCTCTTATGTCTAACCTTGGTGGATATGAATATATTCAAAATCTGTTCCTTGTGGAACGAACAAGTGGCCAGTGAATTAGGTCGAGATGAGCCAAATTAACCTGAACACTGTTGATCTTAAAAAAAATTAATTCATGGACTTTCATGTGTTATATTTGTACTCATAGAGACCATACTTGCTGCTAATCGCCTTGTATAGAGAATTAGGTTCTTCAATTGGTCACCCCAACTTTCTTCCTACTAAAGTAATTGACTTCTATGTCGCGCATGTTCCATTGTGACAGCTTGTTTATCAGTTGATTGTCTGACAAGTGGGTAATATGACTAATTAGCACGTTGAAGTGTGTAAAACGTGCAGGATATTACAACGAGGATTGGTTGACACATACTTCAAATGGATAAACAAGAAGTTTCTTTCAACGGGTGTCTATGTTGTATAGTGTTCAACAAGGAAAGCACCCATTGTGTGGCATAATGGTCAATAAAGTGGATGCAAACCTTAGGGATCAGGGTTTAAGTCCCAATGGAGACAAAAAGCACTAGGATTCTTCCATTTTGTCTTAAGCCTTGGTTGGTAGGCACTACCTGCTGGTGGGAGGTAGTAGGAACCCAGTAGAGTAGATTAGTTGAAGTTTGAGTAAGTTGGCCCGAACCCTACCTTTATCAAAAAGAATGTTCAACAAGGAAAATGTTGACCAAGAAACAAACAATTCTACGTATTATATATGTCTCTATAATAAAGTTGAGATGCAAGACGAATAAATGTGCTCCTTGCAGAGGGAGCAAATGGTGAGTAGTAAAAGGGACATAACCTGAAAGGCCAGCAGGTAGGTAGAAACTTCTTGAGGATTAGGCCTCTTATTAAATTTCGAGAAAATCTCCGTGAATTGTGCACTACTTGAAGATCTCTGACGCAGAAATACGGCCTTCCTATGCTATTTGTTGGATTTGGAATGAGTTGAGTTAGTCTCATTGCAAATCAACGAACTCCCATGTCGCATTCTTCTCAAGTGCACTCATCTACTCCATCATCACCCGATTATCATCTTAAACATTTTAATGCCTGAAAGACTTTTGTTTTTCTTTGTTCTCTATGGACTGCATTTTGTATGTTCACTCATGGCAAACCTCTTTTTATATTCTCTTCACAGGCTCAAACTACTGCGTATGTTAAGTACTTTGGTCAGTCTACATCAGAACAATTTCCTGAAGATATAGCTGAGGTATTCAGTGAATTCTGAAGTGTTAAGTCTTTTCTTATAATTTCATTATCTAGACTACGTTTTGTTCATTCTTCCCTGTAAACTAACTGCATGTGTTTAATTTGGAAGCTCATACGGAACCGGTATCCATCAAAGGAAAACCGACTTTTTGATGATGTTTTAGGTATGATTAATTCTTATTATTATTTAGCATTTACGATATCACTCACACCTATTTGTGATGCTTGATTGACTTACTTCTATTTTTTGTTGTTTGTTTCAATTGTCAGCGACTTTTGTTCTTCATCACCCAGAGCATGGGCATGCTGTAATTCATCCAATTATTTCATGCATCATTGATGGTACACTGGAGTATGATAAAAGTAGTCCGCCTTTTGCTTCTTTTATATCGTTGGTTTGCCCAAGCAGTGAGGTATTCAGATTCTTTAACAAGTAATTTGATTAATCTTATCATGCTTTTTTTACTCTATGATTTGTTTAAAAGCCTGTCTTGAATATCATAATCTGGGTCATCCTACTAATTGTTAACCCTTAACGTAGAATGGATATTCTGAACAATGGGCTCTTGCCTGTGGAGAGATTTTACGAATCCTAACACACTACAACCGCCCGCTTTTCAAAGTTGATCGTCAGGAGAATCGAGCAGATAGAAGCACCAGTGGAAGCCATGCTTCAACTAGTAAATCTGCCGACAGTGAACCTGGTGTGCCTTCTATACAACATGAGAGAAAACCCCTGAGACCATTGTCTCCATGGATCACTGATATATTGCTCGCTGCACCACTAGGGATTAGAAGTGATTACTTCCGTTGGTAAGCATGTCTTTTATTGTTGCTTACGGGTTAGACGTTCCATTACACTTTAAAATTCATCAAGATGCAAGAGAAATTCATTAGCATTAGTTGAAAAGGAATATTTTTTGATTCATATTGTTTCTTGTACTGCATGCTTTCCGGCACTTGCTGTGAAAAACTCTTTTAAATTCAAATGGAAAATTACTTGACATACCCTCTGAGGAAAAAGTTGTCTCACTTGTGTTTTAACATAACAGGACTTGATGTTCACCTAAACGGTGTACTAACTCATTCTGGTTCTACTCTCTGCAACTTAGACTGTTTCTCCTTAGATATGGCTTGCCCATTAAGTTCAAACACTTACGAATTAAGAGATTTATCATGTAAATAAGCATATGTAATACTTGTGAACAGATTGGATGGATCTGTTCTTCGGAATTGTTTAGGGAGAAGGCGTAGGTTCAAATGATTCCTAAAACTAGGACATTGACTCAAGGTCTTTTATGATTGTGAGGGAGAGCACTTTCATTGATGGTTACGTACAAAGTTTATTCCTGCCTTTTGTTTGTCTTGGTTTAGCACGAGTCCACTGATTGCTCATTGAACTATGTCTTTCTACTCTCTTCGGGCCATTGTGGAATTATTTTTTTATTTCCTGATTCCTTGTGACAAAACTTGGCAATCTGATCAGTCTTGTGGTCAGCTGTTTGTCTGTCTTTCTTGCATGTGTTTAGGCTTAAGACCATATTCCCTGGCTGGTATGCTATGTCAATCAGGCTCTTTTAGTTTTCTGCTATTACCATTTAGAAAGGACATGAGATAAAATTGTACTTTATGTCCAGTTCGTGTACTGTCGACCTACATTGCCCCCTTAAAAAGTACTAAGAATTAATCTACCGTTATATTAACATTGCTCAACGGAATGTGAAGAGATCTATGTTGGATGTTCAAACATAATGAAACAAATAGTATTTTGTATCTTTGACAATTTTTTCTCAACCATTTAAGAAGTTATGGATGTCCTAGGATACTCCTTATGTTTCTCCATGCTCACTTGCTTAACATGATAGGATTCTTTAACTCCTACACATTTGTTTCTTCTCCTGTTTCATCTTGTATGGTTCTTCGCGAGAGACATGTTATGCTGGTTGATGCTGGTAAAGCGCATGGAACAATGCTCAATTTTAAATGGCATAGTTGTGCGCTTCGCCTCGTTAAATCTGAATCAGCACTTTGTTGCAAGCATTTAAGCGCTAAGTCATGCCTCATCGTCCATGGGTTCTGTTGTGTATAGAGCAATACTGTATTATAAATACTTCACCTAATTGTATCTTTTTCAATTCTTTTGTTTAAAAAATGGTTTGGATTTAAAATGATTATTCTTGGAGTGTGTGCCTTTCTTCGTGCTTTATTAGCTCTTTGTGTTTAAAGTCCCAACAGATTTCAGAAAACTTTTTTTTTTCTTTTTCACTTTTCACAAGATGACTCTGCTTTTGAGTCCATCTGTCCTTCAGAACTCCCAATGCTAGTCGGTGTTGATCTTCTCCTTGGTGCTTTTCAAATTAATGAACTTTAGGAATATTAAAGTTAAAGCCTGCTCTTTATCATCACTTTGTGCTTACAGGCCCAATAGTCTTCAGAAAGCTCATTTGCACTTTTTGCCTCTGATAACACTCCTTTAACTACATTTGTATCCTTCAGAACTTGTCCCAATGCTAGTCTGTATTATTTTCTTTTTGGTGCTTTTCAAATTAATGAACTTTGGAACACTATCAATTTGTAGACCTGAATTTTTTTCATTGAAATTTTCTGCATTGCTGAGTTGTGGAGTTTGAGATTGATGAATCTGGACAAATGGAAACTACACTTTCTCGCTCTAAATATTGTGAAATCTTTCTTGCTTGTGTAGGTGTGGTGGTGTAATGGGAAAGTATGCTGCTGGAGAACTCAAGCCCCCATCAAGTGGTGTGTGGACTTTCTTTTCGTGAAATGTTTGCACCTGTTTTATGGTTCTAGACCTGCACTTTCAATATTTAGTTTTTAACACCTAGTTGTGCAATTCCTATGGACGCTGATAATGTGCTTGAAAATCTTTGCAATAAGTATTTTCTTACCATGCTAAGTCAAATATGGGAATAGATTATTGACATCTTTTTTACTTACCCTATGTATAGTCATCACCTAGCTGGTGAAAATAATGCTCTGAGGTCATATTTAGAGAGAGAGCATTTCAATTCACTGTAATTCTTTCTGCGTATTATTCTTGCAGTAGTATCTTACTATCTGTGTGTGTGTGTGTCCGGGGGTTTGNGACCTTAGAAACCATAGCAACCAAGTCCTGCAAAAGAAATATTATCTTCCTCACATTAACATTAGTTCTTTTCCCTTTTTCTAGAATCTAGATTATATTTCTTAAAATGAAAAAAGAAACAGGACCTGTTTTTCCTGACCGCCACTGCAAGTTTGCACTAATTGTGAGATGAATTATGAAAATGTGAAAAAATCAAAGCGTCCTCCCAAAAATCTTAAGGCAATCGGTGGAGATCCACGATCTTTATAAACCCCTTTGGAAGCCCTTATACTACCTATTTGGGAACACTATATAGCTCAATAAATACTTTTTCGCACATGTAAAATTCACACATAAACTCTGGTGCGGACTCACCAGTGAGAGAACGGGATTACCCGACGTTGTGTTTGATACTATGTGAAACTCTATCCAACTCAAAACCTTAAGGTTATGGGTAGAATAGGTAAAAACCTTTATAAATTTATTTGGAAGCTCTTACTATCTATGTGGGACAACTTATGTAACTCAAATATAACTCAACGTATAACGTAAATTTGCTTTGTTTCTCTTCATTTTCTTCCACTTGTCCTCCTATCAGACGTTGAGTTTCCTAACTTTCTTCTAGAAGGCCGAGATATTAATTTTTTTTCATATGTTAGAATTGCCGCAAACTGTTATTGACTTGACATTTTGTTTTAGCTGCTTCTCGCGGGTCTGGGAAGCATCCGCAACTACTGCCTTCAACTCCAAGGTGGGCTGTCGCTAATGGTGCCGGTGTCATTTTAAGTGTTTGTGATGAGGAAGTTGCTCGCTACGAGACTGCTACCCTGACTGCAGCCGCTGTTCCTGCACTTCTGCTTCCACCTCCAACAACGCCTATGGATGAGCATCTCGTTGCAGGACTGCCAGCACTTGAGCCCTATGCACGTTTATTTCATCGGTAAGACTAAAAGCATGATTTAATTTATTTTATAGGCTTTGAAACAAGGAACTCGTTTGAACTTCTGTTTCTGGATTAGATATTATGCAATTGCTAGTCCAAGTGCCACCCAGAGGCTTCTTGTTGGACTTTTAGAAGCTCCACCATCTTGGGCTCCGGATGCACTTGATGCTGCCGTACAACTAGTGGAACTTCTACGAGCAGCTGAAGATTATGCATCTGGATTGCGTGTAAGTTACAAAATTTTCCTTCAAATTATCATGAACAAGATTATGTGAGCATCAATCTGATATTTGTCCGAACACCTTAGCCACTTTTGTTCATTTCTGTGTTTTCTTCGGGGTTGTTTGTACAACTGTAAGGTTCTATATTTTAACCATCTATGCTATGTCGGAACACATGATTGAATTGTTCAGTATGAATTGTGTATAAACTTGTCCCCACCTACTATGCTCTCTAATTCTAAATGAGCATATCTGTACACACAAAAAATTCATGGTTGCAGTCTCAATATATAACCAATTGCAATATGTTGAATTGTCTTAGTTGCTCTTCCCAAAGAGCTTAAGTTGTTAAAAAGGAGCACTTTTGTTTCATCACTCGATTCTGCAACATGTTCCTTCATTTGCGGGTCTGATTCTTTTTTATAAACCAAATTAATGAAAATATTTTTATTGGTGGGTGATGGTGATAGTAGAGAGGGGTCTAAATGGAGTGGCATGAATAGTAAGAACTTATGTAGCGGGTCCCAACTAGGTTGGTGGTGGTACTGTTAATAGTTGAATTACTCTGGTACCATGTTGAAATATGTTAACCGTCTTATCTATAGGTGTTTAAACTGCTAGAGAGGAGATAATTTAATTATACTATGTTTGGTTCGTAATACGTGATATATATGAGAGATGAGAGAAGAGTTTGACAGAATGTGTAAGACAGGTGTCTTACTACTAGGGCTTATATAGATATGTACAAGGCGTAGTACAAGACAACAGTCCAAGTTAGCACACCTTTAACCAATTTCATTTTTTAAGACAACTTATTATTAGAATGAAAGGGCCCGAGGTATATCAAAATTGATATTGAGGATCCACATAGCCAATCCGAACTAGTTTGGAACTGAAGCATAACTGTTGTTGTTGTAGACTTTTAGTTTTAAATTTCTGTCTCCTTGCTTTCAGCTATCCTTGAAATCCGTTGCATAAGCTATGACCTCTGGAATGTTCTCCACTAAAACATATTTCTACTGAGTGAACGTATTGATTCTGTTGCTTGAGTACACCTCCTGTCCTCAATTAATGGAGGTTTATCTTTTTATGTATCTTTTCTTAGAATCTCCTATAGAATTTCTAACATTTTATGTATTGCCAAAGCTTCCTAGGAATTGGATGCATTTGCATTTCTTGCGTGCAATTGGAATTGCCATGTCCATGAGAGCAGGAATTGCTGCAGATTCTGCAGCGGCTTTACTTTTTCGAATACTTTCTCAACCTGCTTTGCTTTTTCCTCCCTTACGGCAAGTTGAAGGAATTGAAGTTCAACAACATGTGGGTGCAGAAGCCACAGTTGAAGCCACTGCCCAAGGGATTGCATCAATGCTTTGCGCACATGGTCCAGAGGTTGAATGGAGAATATGTACCATCTGGGAAGCTGCCTATGGCTTGATTCCCTTAAGTTCATCTGCAGTTGATCTCCCTGAAATTGTAGTTGCTACTCCTCTACAACCACCCATTCTGTCATGGAACCTGTATATACCCCTCCTTAAGGTTCTAGAGTATCTTCCTCGTGGGAGTCCATCAGAAACTTGTCTCATGAAAATATTTGTTGCTACTGTTGAAGCAATTCTCCAGAGAACGTTCCCACCTGATTCCTCTAGAGAGGAAAACAGAAAAACCAGATACGTTTTTGGCTCTGCCTTCAAGAACCTTGCTGTGGCGGAATTGCGAACCATGGTTCATTCGTTGTTCTTGGAGTCATGTGCCTCTATAGAGCTTGCTTCTCGTCTTCTTTTCGTTGTCTTAACTGTATGTGTCAGCCACGAAGCAAAACCAAATGGGAATAAAAGGCCTAAAGGTGAAGATTCTCACCCACCTAGTGGAATAGGGGTAGATACACTCACAATCGTTGGAGAACAGAAAAGGATAGGAAATAAGAAAGTGAAAAAACAAGGACCTGTCGCAGCATTTGATTCTTATGTTCTTGCAGCTGTCTGTGCTCTTTCTTGTGAACTTCAGCTCTTCACTTTGATTTCAAGAGGGAGTAATCAGCCAGATCCAAAAATCATCATGGATGAAGCAAAACCTGCAAATGATTCATCTATTGAGTTACAAAATGGGATTCATTCTGCCGTCTGTCATACTCGGAGGATATTGGCAATTTTAGAGGCACTGTTTTCTTTGAAGCCATCTTCTGTTGGAACTTCATGGAGCTACAGCTCAAATGAGATAGTTGCTGCAGCTATGGTAGCTGCTCATATTTCTGATCTGTTTAGACGCTCCAAGGCTTGCATGCGTGCTCTTTCTATCTTGATACGGTGTAAGTGGGATAATGGAATTCATTCCAGGGCATCTTCACTATATAACCTAATTGATATTCATAGCAAAACTGTCGCATCAATTCTCAACAAGGCTGAACCATTGGAAGCTTATTTAATACATGCACCAGTACTAAAGGAGCGGCCCAGATGCTTAAATGGGAAAAAACATCATAAATACACAAGTCGTAACTGCTTAACAGCAGAACAGCCATCAGTGCCTCAGTGCAAAGACTCTGATCGTAAAGCTTCAATTGTGTGTGGAGAAGGTTCACACTCAAGTGAGGTTGCAGGGTGCACCATCAGCAAAGTGTTTGCAAATTTCTCTTTGGATGCTTCAGATTTGGCCAATTTTCTGACAAAGGACAGACATATAGGATTTAATTGCAATGCACAAGATCTTTTAAAATCAGTGCTTGCGGAGAAACAAGAATTATGTTTTTCTGTTGTCTCATTGCTCTGGCACAAGTTGATTGCATCACCTGAAACTCAACCCTGTGCAGAAAGCACTTCTGGCCAGCAAGGATGGAGACAGGTATCTACCTTGTTACTTCTTCGGGGTCGTTTGGTAAGGTGCATAAGAATAATGCTGAATAGGGTGTATTAGGAGTGCTAGTATTAGTTATGATTGCATTAGTTATGCTGGTATTAGTTATGCTCACGTATTTCTTATCCATTGTTTGGTTTGATGTATTAAAGCATTGCACAATTTCTTTAAGAATTGTTTGTTTACAAAAATGCCCTCTAAACCAGTCCATCACTTTAACTTTTTAAAAGAAACATATGTGGAGAAATATTTTTATATGAAAAAGTTTAAAAAAATTATTTGATTTGTCTACCTATATTATGATATGGAACTAAATATTTATTTATATAAAAGGAAATATGCTAAGTATTTATTTATTTACTAGAGATATAATTTTGTTTCTCACTATTTGGATTATTCTAAACTTGCATTAATATAATAACTAGCATATTTTAATCAAGCATAAATTTTGAATGATAATTTTGTCTTTGACTAAGCTGATACATGCATTACAACCCATTGCATTGCTAATACCATGATTTTCTATGCATTAGTTATGCATAGGATAATACCAAATAGGATGTATAACTAATGCTTGCATAACTAATGCATAGGTTCAAATTGTCTACCAAACAAGGTATTATTTATACATAAAGTTAATGCATGCATTATTTTATCTAATGCATCCCACCAAACGACCCCTTCGTGTTATGTTAACGAATTACTATTTTCTATGGCAATTGTCCAACAAGAAAAATATATCAACCTCGAGTAAGATGCAATATACCTGATAAGCATATACTTTGTGCAATACGAGCTTCATATCACAGTTTAATATTTTGAAGTTGATTTTTTCATAATCATTCTCTCTTGAAGTTTCAAATAGCTGGTTTTATTGTATGCTTTGGCGTCAAAAGCTGTGAAACCATGTTACTTGAAGAACAAAGCACCCCCCTAAAACAACATTATTTGCTCACTCGCCTTTAAATTCGAGAAGTACACATGTTTTCCTTTTCTTTCCAGGTGTGGTCCAATCCTATTTCCTTTTACACCCACCTCCCCTCTTTCTCTCTGTACGTGATATTTGTTTTTGCCTGGAAGAGTCCTGTTTGCTAACACTTGCTCTGTTGACTGAAAATTAGAATCTTTTGATTGACAATCCCAAGTTTACTCCCTCAAAACTTCTTTTTTCTTCCCTCCTCGTTTTGAGACATTATGGCTTAGGGGTCGACCCCGGTAACAAAGAAGGAATGCGGAAAAATAACAATCTTTACCTCCCTCAAAGCTTGTTAAGCTCGTGTCAAAGAAGACTGGGGAATAACAGGGACTTTTCCTATTAGGTCATGGTAGCACCAATCTCTTCTTCTGTTTACGTTTCTGTATGAATATGAATTTTCTATCTCATGTCATGCACTCCATGCACAAGCAATAATGCAATATGCACATTCAAAGTAGCGGTAACTACCAACAACTTTAATTAGAACTGCATGGTACATGCAGCATAACAAGAAGATCATTGAACTGTCTCCAAGAGGTGGAAAATGTTGTGATGGCAGAAAGTGAACTTGTTAGGTTTTGGAGTAAAAAATGAGAAAATGTTGCTTTTACGATTATTATGCAGTGGTTTTGTGATAGCATGAAGAATACCTGTAATCAAGTTAGAGCACATGCTGCTTTTTTCAATGTACATTCAAATACACAAGATACCTAGTAGTGTTTTATATGGCGCTGACAATCTTCCATAACTACAGGTGGTCGATGCACTTTGCAATGTTGTATCAGCGTCACCTGGAAAAGCTGCAACAGCCATTGTTCTTCAGGTCCAGATTTCGCTTTAACTGTATTTGGTCAAAAAAGATCATGAACCTTTTTTTGTTACGCTTCTGCTATTGTGCAAAGTTTCTATTTATTAGGATCCAAAAGGCTAATAGATACACATGCTTTTTAAAAAATTCACATTTATGTTTAAAAAATCACATTTATGTGTTTAAAAAATCACAAAATTGTCCTTGCACTATTCGTAGTTGAGCAACTTTGCCCTCTGTTTAACATTACCCATTCCGTTAGGAAAAAGTATCATTTTTGCCCTTGACCCCTGAGTAATTTTAAACCTTAGTCAAAAGATGGGTAAATATAGACCTTCTTTTCTCCAGAATTTGGACATGTGGGGTCCAACCATTTCACTTTGGAGCTCCATTAATGGAAAGGGAAAAGACGAGACGATTTGTTAACAGTAAGGGAATAAATGGACCAAAAGCGTAATGGAGGGAAAAATTGAGCAATTTTGAATTTGGAGGGGGGGGGGGGTTGCACCTTTTCCCTTTTCTCTATCATATATTCGGCCTCGTACACATGACAAATACATCTGTTTTACGACAATGGGTACAGCCCTTGTCTGGGTCCGAAGCTTCTTCAACTTGCATGCTAATAGTTATCATAACTTGCTTCTGGGTGTATTTAGGTCTTCATCACCATATTTGTTTAGTCACTTTCTTGCCAAACTTTACTTGTCAGGCTGAGAGGGAATTGCAACCATGGATTGCTAAAGATGATGATCTTGGTCAGCAGATGTGGAGAATCAACCAACGTATAGTAAAATTGATCGCAGAATTAATAAGGAATCATGATATAGCAGAATCTTTGGTTATTCTGGCTAGTGCCCCAGACCTCCTTTTACGGGCCACAGATGGGATGCTTGTCGATGGAGAAGCATGCACCTTACCGCAACTGGAGGTAATGACATCTATAACTTCTGGTTTAGGGTAACATCTTTTATAGTAGTTCTCATTTCCCAATGTGATTCAGAAAGCTAAGACTTGCTATGTTTTTGTGACTACTTGAATATGTCTGATGATAATTGATTCAATGTACTCCTTATCTTTTGCATATTTTGATGTATTTACATCCTTGCTCTTAAAAAAATTTGAGCAGCTTCTGGAAGTGACAGCTAGAGCAATTCAACCAGTGCTTGACTGGGGAGAATCTGGACAGGCAGTTGCTGATGGCCTCACAAACCTCCTGAAGGTGATACTCTTTGCTCAAATTGGGAAACAATAAAAGTGAAAAATGATCTTGTCTTCTTTGAATTTTACTTTAGCACTTAAATGACGAGACACATTTTGGGTTACAACAATGACGGGTTCCTTTTTATTTAATACATTGCAGTGTCGCTTAACAGCCACAGTTCGCTGTGTTTCTCATCCAAGTGCGCATGTCCGTGCTCTCAGCACATCGGTTCTTCGTGCCATTATGTATGCTGGTTCGGTAAAATCGTCAAGTGCTAAACAAGCAGATGTAAATGGTATCCACAGTCCTGCTTATCAGTACCTAAGCATAAGCATCATTGACTGGAAAGCGGATATTGAGAAGTGTTTGATGTGGGAAGCAAATAGCCGGCTTGAAAATGGAATGTCTGCTCAATTTCTTGATACTGCTGCTCGGGAATTGGGCTGTACTATATCAAGCTGAAAACTCACTATTCTGGGGCCTATTATGATGTTTCTCTGTACTTGGTAAAGTCACTTTTTATTGGCTTGAGGATGAGGTAAGGACAGAATGCATATGATATTTAGTTATAACATGATATTTAAAGAGTCCTTTCGCCCATCCACGATTGGTGTACAATGGAATGTAGATAGTCCTCCTCTATTTTTATGTTTGTTGTATGTCCAGAAACGAACATGTTTGTGAAAGAAGTAGATGTAACATTTTATATGTTCGAGTGACTTGCAAAAGGCTGGCTCAGCTTTAGAATTTTTCCTCGAGTCGCCCCCATGTAATAACACTTTGTTGTACATTCAGCAAGTAAAGCATATTTGCAGTTTTGGTTTTTATTCTCCTCTCATTTATCTGGTTTCTGATTTAGATAACTATTGGCTGTGTAAATGGCCTAGCAATCTGCTCATAGTAACGTTAACTTTTGTGCCAACTCAATAGTGGCAGTTTAGCAGATCAACATGTTTTTTTGGGTGTCATCTCCTTCCATTGTTAGATGGCATAGGAGGCTCGAATAAGGTTTATGATTTACACATAATATAAGTTGTATGGCTAATGTCAAGCAATCATTTATTATATGTGTGTGAAAAGAGTTGTCTTCTGACCAGTTTATTCGTACCTCGATTACTCTACTTATAATTTAGAGGGTGTTTGGCTAAGCTTATAAGCTGATTTGCACTTTTCGGCTTATCTACGCGTTTGATAAAGTTAAAAGTACTTATAAGTCAAAATAAGCCAAAAGCCATAAGCTGGTCACCTTTAACTTATGAATATTTAGCTTATAAGCACTTTAAGTTTGACCAAAATTTTTACTATTTTATTCCTAAAATATTCCTTTTTAGAACAAAACTCCTACATTGATACTCACTGCCTCATGTATTTTTTCAACCTAAACCCTCGCCTCTTCAAGTCTGAAATTTTCATTGAATATTTAAGGTAAACAAATTCTTTATTCCTTTGCATATTTGTATCTATGTGATTGTGTATTAATCTTTGAACTCTATGCAATAAACGAGGACATATCAAATTTTTGGTATATTACTTTTTAAGTGTTGTAGTGATGAAGACAGTGTTTGTTCCTCTTCAAATATTTTGTCTTATTTAGGTTTTTTTTTACTGAGAAAATTTTGTCAATTTATTAATTATTATAATTTATGATTATATGCTTATTATAAGATAAATTATATTTATCATAAAAATTATGTTATCTAATCACAGTTGTATTTAAAATAAAATGACGAATAGAATATTTTGTATTTGAATCGATCTGGAATCTAAAATTTTGAAGAAATTACGCCCTTATAAGTGTAAACAGTTTTAAGATTATTTAAGTCATTTTAACAGAAAAAGAGCTTATCCGCACCTTTTTATCAAATATTGCAGCAACTTATTATCAATTATGTTATAAATAGAATTCTATTTAGAGTGAATGTCTATCTTTTAGAGAGTTTTACTTTGTGGCTAAGTCATTTTTCCCTTATAAATAGAGGGGTCTTACCCCATTGTAAATCATCCTAAAAATTCAATAAGAATTTTCTCTCTCTTTCTTTGTAATATTGTTCTTGTTCTGTATTGTTTCATAACACGATATCAGCACGAGACTCTACCGTCTCAAGAAACTCTTTGAGAAGATTAAGGTATAACTTTTTTCCTTTTCTTAATTATGATTGACATTATGAAAAGAAAGTTCGTTGCCCTTGAAATTTCGAGCAAGAACTATATGACATGGGTGTTGGATGCTGAAATCTATTTAGATGCAATAGGTCTTGGAGACGTCATTAAAGATAAAAATAAAGCATTTACCCAAGACTGTGCTAAGACCTTGATTTTCTTGCGCCATCACCTTGATGAAGGGTTGAAAATAGAATATCTCATAGTCAAAGATCCACTTGTTTTGTGGAATGACTTGAAGGAAAGATATGCAACTTAAAGTTGGTCACTCTTCCACAAGCAAGATATGATTGGGCTCATCTGAGGCTCCAAGACTTTAAGTCTATTTCTGAATATAATTCTGCAATGTTCAGAATTACTTCTAAATTGAAACTCTGTGGAGATACTATCACCGATTATGATATGCTTGAAAAAACGTTCACAACGTTTCATGCCTCCAATATGGTCTTGCAACAACAATACCGAGAGAAAGGTTTCAAGAAGTACTCTGAGTTGATTTCTCTTCTCCTTGTGGCTGAACGAAATAATGACTTGCTCATGAGAAATCACGAAAATCGACCCACTGGGTCTACACCATTGCCTGAAGTGGATGAGGTGTATTCCCATTATGCCAGGCGTGGAAAAGGCCGTGGCCCAATTTGTGGTCGTGCTCGTAGTCATGGTCGTGGTCGTGGCCATGGACAAGGAAAAAATTTTCCTGGTGTTAATCACCTCCCAAAAAAAAATAACCACCAAAAGTGGAAAGGGAAAGATGAGAAGCCAAAGACAAATGGTTCAGAAACTGAATGTTATCGTTGCGGTGGATAAAGGACATTGGACAAATATTTGTCGTGTACTAAGACATTTGGTTGAGCTTTATCAAGCATCTCTAAAGAATAAAGGCCCCGAAGCCAATTTTGTCTCTGAGATTTTTACATCACCCACTTGGATGTGGCAGACTTCTTTGAGCACCCTGACGGAAAACTAGACTACTTGATCGGTGATGGATCCGTGGTTAAAGATGATTGAGTAGTTTAATTTTTATTTTTTCCTATTCATAATAATTAATGAATAAACTTTATGTAATCATAGTTTTTTTACATGAGTAGTAGTCATGAGTATCAATAAGTATTATTTATTTTATAGAATAGTGTTAGTTCGTTTTGATTAAATATAGTTATAGTATTTGTTTTAAAGAAATCAATAATAGTACATGTTTTGGTGCATAACACGTTGTCACCTTTCTCTAATTGCATAACACATGTGGGTAATTAGTTATATGTGATTGTAATTCCAGTGATATCTCGTGAAACTTTGTCATCTTGTTTTCTTTTGGCCTGTTTATGCTTACTAATAATAATCAAGAAGTAGTATCAGCTAAAGAAGTACAAAGAATGAGAATGCCAGAATAGGAAATTCATTGGTTATTGTGAAAAAAAAGAACAAAACCAAAGTTATGCCTTACTGACTTTTAGTCCTTTTGTAAGTTTCGAAGAGAATTCTAGAAGTTAAGAATTCAGAATTGTTAACTAGAAGGGAAAAGTGACGGCGGTGAAGTGTGACACATCCCACGAAAATACATGTTCGAAAATACACGTCTTCTTCTGAAAATTATTAAATTTTGTAATTTTCAGCCACAATCTATTAACAGGAATTATTTGTATCATAATTAAAGTTAGCTCGACATTGCATTATAAGTCATTATTGAGTTATTGATTTAACTTTATTTATTTCCTTTTTCTCTGTAAATACTAATATTTATTCATATATTTTTTTATATATGTCAATCCATGGGAAGAAAATATGGATATTCCACAAAGCAAACTTGGATCAAAGTTCAATTTTAAAAATATTTGTTTAATTGATTCATTTACGACACATACAATATTCAAAGAGAAGAAATATTTCTCTCATTTAAGTATGTGTAAGGCAGATGTTATTACAATTTGGTAGTAGTAATTTAATTGAAGGCCCTGGAAGAGCTACTATAACTCTGCCTAAGGAAACAATACTTATCATAGAGAATGCTCTCCTCCAAGTCCAAGAGGAACTTGTTGAGTTTTAAAGATATCCGCCGAAATGAATATCATATTGAGACAAATTTGAATCGAGTCGATATAGTGGTGGATTATGTCTTTGCATATAATGTTGCATCTAACATTATGCAAGATCATGAGGATCTTGAACCTCAATCTGTTGGAGAATGTCGACAAAGACATGATTGACCAAAATAGCAAGAAGCAATCCAATCAGAGTTGAATTCACTTGCGAAACGTGAAGTTTTTGGGCCTGTAGTCCAAACACCTAATGGTGTTAAGCCCGTTGGCTATAAATGGGTCTTTGTACGCAAGAGGAATAAAAAAATGAGGTACAAAGATATAAGGCACGCCTGGTTGCACAAGGATTTTCACAAAGACCTGGTGTCGATTAGGAAGAGACATATTCACCCGTCATAGATGCTATCACGTTCCGTTATCTCATTAGTTTTGATGTCCATGAAAAGCTTGACATGCATTTAATGGATGTGGTTACCGCCATACTTGATAATGAGATATACATGAAAATTCCCGAGGAATTTAAAATGCCTAATGCACATAATTCAAAGTCCCGAGAAATGTTTTCAATCAAATTGCAAATATCTTTGTATGGTCTAAAGCAATCATGACGTATGTGGTATAATCATCTTAGTGAGTATTTATTAAAGGAGATTTATATAAATGATGCCATTTGTCCACGTGTTTTTATAAAGAAAATAACATCGGAATTTGTTGTACTTGCCGTATATGTTGATGACATAAACCTTATTGGAACTCCTATAGAACTCCAAAAGGCAATTGATTATTTAAAGAAGGAATTCGAGATGAAAGATCTCGGAAAGAAAAATTTATGTCTTGGTTTGCAAATTGAACATTTGGCAAACGAGATTTTTGTGCATCAATCTACCTACATAGAAAAGGTACTGAAACAGTTTTACATGGATGGAGCACATCCATTTAAGTACTCCAATGGTTGTTCGATCACTTGATGTGAATAAGGATCCATTCTGACCTCGAGAAGAGAATGAAGAGCTACTTGGTCCTGAAGTACCATATCTTAATGCAATTGGTGCACTAATATATCTTGTTAATACAACAAGGCCTGGCATAACTTTTTCTGTTAATGTCTTAGCAAGATATAGCTATGCTCCTACAAGAAGACATTGGAATGGAATCAAACACATATTACGGTATCTAAAAGGAACTACCAATATGGGCTTATTTTATGGCAAGAATTGCAGTCCTGATCTTGTTGATATGCCGATGCTGGGTATTTATCTGCTCCACACAAGGCCCGATCTCAAACATGTTATGTGTTTACCTGTGGAAGCACTGCCATATCTTGGCGATCGACTAAGCAATCGATCGTGGATACTTCATCTAATCATGCAGAGATAATTGCTATTCATGAAGCAAGTCGAGAATGTGTGTGGTTGAGGTCTATAATACATCTTATTCGAGACAAATGTGGTTTGAAATGTTACAAATTACCCATGATTTTGTATGAAGACAATGCAGTATGCACAACCCAATTGAAGGGATGATTCGTAAAAGGAGATAAGACAAAACATATTTCACCAAAGTTATTTTTCACACATGATCTTCAAAAGAATAGTGATATCAATGTGCAACAGATTCGTTCAAGTGATAATAGGGCTGATTTGTTCACAAAATCTCTACCAACGTCAACCTTCAAGAAGCTAGTGTACAAGATCGGGATGCAAAGGCTCAAGGATGTGAATTGATGCTCTCATCAAGGGGAGTTAATGCACGTTGCACTCTTTTTCCCTTACAAGGTTTTGTCCCACTGAGTTTTCCTTGCAAGGTTTTTAACGAGGCAATCAAAAGGCACATTTCTAAATATGTGTACTCTTTTTCCTAATTTTTTTCATTGGGTTTTATTTTAGTTAAGGTTTTAACGAGGCACATTATTTGTTGAATCGACATTCAAGGGGGAGTGTTATAAATAGAATTCTATTTAGAATGAATGTCTATCTTTTAGAGAGTTTTACTTTGTGGCTAAGTCATTTTCCCCTATAAATAGAGGGGTCTTACCCCATTGTAAATCATCCTAACAATTCAATAAGAATTTCCTCTCTCTTTCTCTGCAATATTGTTCTTATTTTTTATTGTTTCATAACAAATTACAATATTTGTATCCAAACACGTAACTGCTTATTTATTAAATCAGTTTCAAAACTTAAAAGTACTTTTCAACACCTAATGCTTATCAGCTACATCAAATCAGCTAATCCATACGGGCTCTTAGCCACGTGGCTATTACTTTGGGGGCCTATTGTCAAGCAATCATTCCTACATCTAATCTCGAAATTAAAAACATGCATTGTAGTGGGAAGACTCCCCACGTAGGGTTGATATCGTAGATGGTAATTCAGACACTAATTTTATTGCACTAAAATTATTAAACTATTTTTTCAACATGAAAATCATTGAACTTTGATCAAGTACCACAGTCACTAAATTATTTTTTGTAAAAAAAAAAAAAGAAAAAAGAAGAAGGAATCATTCAACTTTGCCTAAGAATCACAAGAAGTCACTAAACAATATTTTTTGGGCAAAATGACATTGTATATCCGCTGTAAAAATAATAGTCAAAAAATATATAAAATTTGTATATTTTTGTATATATAGACATTATGTTATATACAAAATTAAGCAAATTTTTACAATTTTTCGACTACCAGATGTGAATAGTTTTTGGTACGAGCTAAAAGTGATAATACCTTTTTTTATAACTAGAAGTTCATTCAACTTTGCCTAACTATCATATGGAATGACTTTCTTGTAATATTTTTGCAAAGTTGATTGATCTTTTCGTCATTAAAAAAAGCTTAGTGACTCTCATGATAGTTAGGTAAATTTGAGTAATTTTTTTGTTAGTTTTTTCGTTACAAAATATAGTTTAGTCTCTTTGGTGCAATAATATGAAAACTGAGTGACCCATGAAGTTAAAAAGATTCCTTTGTTTATAACCATGTCTATCAATGGTGAAAGATAGCCCTCAAACGATGATCACTATAAATAGGGGACTATTGGATTTAACGGAATCCAAAACTTTCGACGCGGGACATAAATTTGTATGTAAAAATCACTAAATTTATAATAAATAATTGATATGAATCCATAAACTTAAAATATAATGAGTTCAATGCCAAAAACTTTAAATGTTGAATCCATAGAATAAAAATCCTCGATCCGGTCCTGACTATAACGTCGAATTGAACCTTTCAATTTGGAGCATTCTAAAAGGATGCAAACAATTTTACGTCAGTAAATAAACAGTATACAAGTAGACAATCTTTATCCTGAAGTCACAGCAACATTCAATCGGGCACAGGAACTACACATACATAGCAACGCTCGTGAACTAGAGATTTATAATATTTGCACATAAAATTTTCCCAATTTACTTGGAGGAGAATAAGGCTTCATCTTGAAGATATACAGTAACTCAAGATTGCTTAGGAGAGAAAAATGCACGCGAATTTTTTTTATAAATTATGATCACAGAACACAAAAGAATGACAGAAACCACGCTCTATACTGAAGTCTCAATCCCTTCTGCCTGATGTTATATAGTAAAAAGATGATTTATAACATTAAGAAGAATCTAATTTGGTCGATTCGGGAGGTGTATCTAGAGTCAGCTGACTAAAAAAATCCTGGTATTTGCTATATCTTCTCTTCAGCTCCAATGCTAGAGAATCTTACACCTTATCATCAACTTGTGAAGAATCTGCTCCATGCTTAATTGAATGGCTACGACGCTCTTTGCCACCAGGTTTAGATGAGGCATTGCCATACCAGATCATTCCAAAAACTGCTATAATCATGCCAACTACAACTTGTATATTTAGACCTTCTTTCCCGAAAAACAAAAATCCCAGTATCAAAACAAGGATCGTTTTCATATGGCCGATAACTTGGAATGAAACTGCAGTAAATCTGCCAATGCATATGAACTGACTGAGATTGGTGCCCACAGCTATAGTGCATGAAAGAATTATGAACACCTGCAGAAAAAGACAAGTGTAAACGACCATGTTCTGAAAAGCTGACAGCTATAGCACAAATCTCTCATCTTTGTTTGATAGAATAAAAGGTGCATGCATCAACAAGCATACAGAATATTGTTCACATCAGAGAGATGGCAAAAATGAACTGTAATGCTGTGATCGCATGAAATGAGTGTTAAACATACATCAGTGAGCACTAAATCCATACTCTCTTGAGAAGAGAAGTCAACAGAGTAAAGCAAGTTAGGCATGAGATGAACATTTTTCTGTATGTTCCACATCAGCTTTATTTGGCACTAGCAAAAAACTGAAACCTGTTCGTAGTTTTTTTTTTTGAGTTTAAATGAAGCCAGCTCATACAGCAATTAACATCAAACAGATGCATCCTGAAGTTGTAGTTTATCCTATGTTGCACGGACTCTTCAAAATGTTGCCGTACCCGTGTCAGATCCTTTAAAACACTACTTTTGGAGGATCCGACACGCACCCAGTGACATTGTTGGAGAGTCAGAGCAACATAGAGTTCATCAGTATTGGAGGTTTACAACTAAACCAAGGAAAATAACAAAAATATAGATTGATGTATCAGACAAGAAAAACATAGACCTAAGACTTCTCAAGCTTTCGAATTGCATCAAATCCAAGGATTATAAGTAAGAAATATTTCAGAGCGCATTCCCACCAACATAAGAATCACCTTTCACTACCATTTTTTTCCTGAAGAACTAAAAAATCAACAGCAATCCATGACAGCGAGCAGAGTACTAACCAAAGATGGAAAATTGAAGGCAAAGTGATCAATCCTCTTGTTCGTCAGCCAATAATCCACAAGCGGGCCTAATATCAGCAAACTTGCAGCCTGAACTGGTGCAGTATGTCCCAGGAGATTGAAAGAACTAAGGGAGTACTTCCTTTGAAGGTAATGAACATACTGCAAACACAAAACCAAGTGCAAAATTCAGTTTTTAACCAAGTGCCGTTACATTCAAAAATAGAAGAGCTTCAAGAAATAGAAAGACTAAGAATTGCGTATAGAATATTATTTTCAAATCTAAGTGAAGTATAGAAGTGACGAGTTTTATACAATTACCCATAAAACAAGTTTTCCGTTTCTCTTACAATAAAAGAGGCTTAGGTCATGTTTGATTTCCATACGAACTTTGCATTAATAATACGTTTGATTTTAATTATCTAAGGAAAGGGAAAAAAAAACTAACTAGTGTAGAGTGTGATTTCCTATATAAAACTCTAGATCACGAATACAACTCTGCGTTGCTGATACAACCTTTGGTTTCCGATATACAACTAATCATAAGTAATACCTGCATATCTTATGCAGGAGCTCATTTATGTTTTATATCCTTTTTTTTCATCTCAGAAAAAGGGATATAATGTAGAATAAAGTACATGCAGAAACAATACATCGATAAGAGCACCTAAATACAAAATTGCCTTCAATGTAAGGGACTTATTTTCGTAAATAAGAAAAAATTCTTTTCTATAAAAAAAAAATAATGTTAACATTCTATAGTAAGAATTTTTACATAATTTTTAATGCTTTTAAACTATAAGTTTTTACAAGTTAAAGCTAATCTTGAATTTGGTATATATTATTATTACTGCATGCATCTTTTAGATTATAAACCATGTATAGCAACTTTTTTATGACAGTTGCATCAAACACAACTTGCATGCAACTCGACTAATCCACTAAGCTACCTGGTAAGACCACAAATATATTTCTGGGTAAACCTGTGCGGTAAGACTAGAATACATTTGCTCATACTAAGCTTTATAACTGGATTTGTACCAAGGATCTCCGGTTTGTTAATCTTATACCCCAAACACTCAACGACCCCTTGGGCCATAATACCTGCATTACTAGTCCGGTAATCAAATGACACCTTATTGATGGTGCATCTATTCCCTTTGTATTTTGGTGTATCGGTTAAATGATTCAATCAAGCTTTTCAAGATGAGATAAGATATATAATTGCCGAGACAACTTACATACTGTTGCAGTGCAGTGCTCCATACAGCTACAAAGGCAGCAATGAAGCCTTTAGTATTAACACTCACGTCAGTGACTGTGCACACAGCAACACCTAGGAGTACCACGACAATACTCAGCTTTGTGTCCCTTGAATAACGGATCTTGTCAAAGGCAACTTCTAGTAAGCAGGACACAGGGATCATACTCAACTTTGCAATCTGAGAATGATAATGGAGATTAGTATTTGATTTCCTCAATAGAATCAGAAGAGCAGGGTCAATGTGTTGAGCATAGAATTACCTGGTAGAATCCCACCGAGTTCCACATTAAACTGATGTTCATCCCAACGATAGAGAAGTTTGCAAACAGTACAAATTTTAGAAGATCTGGAAGGGGTAAATGAGAAGCTTGGATGTACCCGAGCCACCTAAGAACAATAGTCATCAAGGTGGTTGTGGCAAAATGCATCCCGGTTAATGTTGTTGCTGCAAAGATTGTTGTAATCAAAAGCTAAAACAACCATATCACAGAAAGACTGAAAAGAATGTATAGTAATGTTAAATCTTCATCTCCACCAAGCAAAGAAACTTGTTTCAGTTCTAACGCTCTTACAGCAAAACTCTCTTAGGTTCAAGTTTCTCTTAGAGTCTCTTCTTAATGTATATCTGCTAAGTATATTTTGTAAATTTTGAGTTTCATTTCAAAGAAGCATGTGTTTCCCTTCTGACTTCTCTTCTTGCCAAATGTACCATCAGACTTGTTTTTATTGCTTTTCTTTTTTAAGAAAAAACGCGTCTAGCTAATAGGTCATAGAGTTTATGCATATTATGTTCCATCATTCCATTCCATTATATCCTTCAAATTAAAATGAATTGATATAACCAATGCCACTTGAATCTTAACACAAAAGGAACACTGTTCTGAAATAATGACAAATACTGCGGAGAAATTTACCAAAGAAAAAGCCATAGTTAGCCATTAAGGCCTTGTTGACAATAATAATTCCAACTGAAGTGACCACATTGAACATCCATGCAGCCACATCACCTGCAGCCTTCTTATCAGCCTTGCTTGCAGGAGCCATTAGCCTTTATCTTTTGCTGCGAGAAACAAGTTTTACCCTCCAAGCAGCAAAAAGAAGCATTCACACTTCCACATCAAAATTTCCAAATCTTCTATTTGCTCTTCCCCACCTAAAATACGTAGAAGAAAACATTATGATCCATAATTTATCAGGCAAACAGAACGCTTCCCTTCTATAACCCAAAGACATAAATAAGAAAGTGGAGTTAATAATACCATTTCCATAATTGAAATGGTCTAATAAGCTCTAAAAGCAAAATTAGAGTAAAAGAAATACAACAACCAAAGAAAGAAACAATTCCTCGGATGATCAAGTACCAAAATAAGCTTTGAAACTCCAGCAGCAGTAAGCTTCATTGATAAAAATTCTTTTCTTTTCTTTCCTTTTCTTTAAAACTTCTTTTTTTCTAGTCGAAAAGCAGTGTCAGCTAGTAAAAATCACAGCTTTGCAGAAAAGATCAATGAATTCTCAAGGATAAAACCCAAATGACCTAAATTAACTCAATCTCTCTATAATTACAACAAAGTCTCAAATCCCAGACTTGTTGGAATCAACTATAGAGTTTTAAGTTCTATGCACTAACAATATAATAAATATTTTTACAAATTAAGTCGCTTATTAGGTAATTACAAGTAAATCTCTTCACAAGCATTAATTGGTAATCTAGTAAAAATAGTAACTACCCTTAAATTTCCTGATAGTGTAAAAAAATCTTTATACTGACAATGTATATAACTTAAATTATTAACTCTAGATGAATCCTCATGATCCATTCCACTCCATTTCGACCCGTATAAATCCAACACCACAGTAACAAATTAGATAAAAATCACAAGATCACTAGAATGGCAACATTTGCATCAATCACAAATGCAGATCCACATACTTTTATATGAAAAAAAATGAACTTTACTTCGAATAAAAGAAGACCGGCACTACTCCATTCTCAGATCTAAATAAAAAACACCCAAATTGCATTCACAAAATCATTCAACAGATCTACAAGAATCAACCCATTAACATCACTACCCCCCGTCCCCAAATAAATAACTAGTAACTGATTGACCCACCAAGTGACCCGTCAGATGAATTGAATTCAGATCTTAACTTACGAGCTGGGTTTTATTAGTATGTATTAACAAATTCAACAAATTTGGATTGTAAAAAGTTATGAATTGTGAATGTAAGATTTAAGAAAAATGAAAATGGAGGGGTTAAATTGAAGGGAAGAAGAAGGAAGAGATAGTTACAGAGTATGAGGGAAGATGCTGATTTTATTGGCCCTTTTTCTTGTTTTTGTCAGCAACAATTGACAAATAACAAGTGCAAGTTCAAGAAACACAACTGCATTAACTTTTAAGTGTATGACATATATTGTGTTTTGTTACATGTTAATGAAGTGAGAGAGTAGTGGCTAGTGGGGGAGTCGTGGGATGTACTATTTTCTAAGTTGGTCCATGTGCTTCGTTGCTGTTTTTTTTTTCAATTACGCGGTTACTTCTTTTCATTTTTTTTAGTCGATTGTCTATCGTAAATAGATTCTTTGTGCTTACTAGATAGGTGTAAGACTGCATACATGTTACCTTCTCCATACCCACTCGTGAGAATTTACTGGGTAATTATGTAATGATCCAACTGGTCATTTTGCTTTCTAGATATCTGTTCCCCTAAATAAGTCTCCTCGTATGTGCTTTCACTATTTTATGATTTGCGGGATGGTTGGTTCGTGTTTGGAAGAGTTCAGGTTGAAATCGGAACACTTGGTTCCTTAGTTTGACTTTAAAAGGCTAAGTTTGATTTTGGTCAACATTTTGAGTAAACGACCTTGGAACCGGGATTTGACGGCTCCAATAGGTTCGTATGATGATTTTGGACTTGGACGTATGTTCGGCTAAGGTTTTGGATGACTCGGGAGCGTTTCGACGCTTAATGTTGAAAGTTGGCTTATTGAAGATTTAAAAAGTTCTTTAAATTTTGTTTGGAGTAGGTTTTGGTGTTATCGAGTTTCGTTTGGGGTTCCGAGCCTGGAATAGTTCTGCTTGGTGATTCAAGACTTGCACGCAAAATTCGGTGCCGTACCGAGTAGTTTAAGTATGAATCGGTGCGTTCGGGTTGAGTTGGAAAGATTTGAAGTTCATAAGTTGATCCTATTGGTTTTGGGTTGTGATTCTTAGTTTTAATGTTGTTTTCCGCGTTCCAACGGTGCGAGCGAGTCCATATTATGCTTACGAACTTATTAATATGTTTGGACGAGGCCTCGGGGGCAATCCGAACGATGCACGAATTGAGTTAGGACATAAAAGGGCTGCTGGTGCCCCAGTTCTGGTGTGCCCCCACCTGTGAGCTTATGGCCGCATGTGCGAGCCTGCAGATGCGAGCTTGTGGCTGCAGAAACGGCGTTGGAGAATTTGGCCAGAGGCTGCAGAAGCGGGGAAGCACGAGCAGAAGCGACCTCGCTTCTGCGATGACTAGCCCGCAGGTGCGATAGGGCCGTATGTGCGCTTGACCATCCGCAGAAGCGGCCAGTGCTAGGCCTGGGGACTTCCGTAGAAGCAGACCTTTCTCCGCGAAGCGGACCACAGATGCGGCCCAGGGATCGTAGATGCGAAAGTCCTGCTGGGCAGAACCTTTATTTAAGTCGGGACTCAAACATTTTGGATTCATTTATTGCATTCCTTGGGCGATTTTTGGAGCTTTTGGAGAGGAGTTTCCACCTAGCTATTTGAGGTAAGTAATTTCTATCAAATGTGAGTTAAATACATAGATTATGGGTAGATTTTAACATGAAATTTTGTGAAAATTTTGGGTTTAGATGAATAACCCTATGTTTTGATAAAAATGGGATTTACCCACGAAAATGGTTATGGGATTGAGTGAAAATTATATATTTGAGTTCGTGAGGTTATGAGTAAAGACTTTCTTTGAAAATTTTTGGAATCCGGGCACGTCGGTCTGGGATAATTTTTAAGAATCTTCCAATTTAGGTTGGGTAATTACTCTAATAGTTAAATTATGAACTTTGGAACATATATAGATTAATTTATGAAACATTTGACTAGTTTCGAATTTTTCGGCACCGAGTTGAGGCTTTAGAGTGAATTTAAAGCCGGAAAGCAAGCTTTGAGACAATGTAAGTCTCTTGTCTAACCTTGTAAGAGGGAATTTAGCACATAGGTTATTTAAATCAATGTTTGCTTCTAATTGTGCGGGCCACGTACGCACGAGGTGACGAGAGTCCATGTGTAGCTACTAATTATGCTTATGTCCGGATAGTTTAGGACCCAAATCATGAATTACTTGTAATGTTTACATTCTACTTGTTAATTAAAGTGTCTAAATCATATTGGAACTTGTTAGAGGAATTGTAAAAAACCGAATTTCACTTAATCAAATTTTGAGCGGATTACTTGACTGGTAATGGGAATTGTGTATTAGCTTTGTAATAACTTTTAAGCCAAATGTTTATAAAGTATCCTCTCTTCTTGTGGAGCGGCTTGAACGCCTCGGCAGTAGATAGATGTATTTATGGTTCGTGCGGCACGACCCTCGACAATGTACACGTTATTCTATATCGGGCCGTACGACCTCGGCATAATCGTGCATGATAATACTTGAATTTTAATTTTATATTGATGTTACTTCATGACTTGAGAGGTTAAAATAATACCAGACAAACAGTTATTTGAGATTTATCATATGTAAAGGAATTATTTAATTCCTGATTGTTATTGCATTGTTGTAATTACATACATAACTCATGCTTATTTAGAGCTTCTTCATTCTTATTGTTGGACCATAGTAAGTGTCTAATTCGATCCCTCATTGATGTGCCATAGAATTTTTTGGCACTTTTGATACTAATTACATAGACTTTAGCTCGTTTTATAAAGTATTGTAAGTCATTTCTTATGTAGTTTTGGTGTTTTGCAGAAAACCAGACTTGAAGAGTCAAGAACATGGAAAAGATGATAAAAACCAGTAGAAGAGCAGAAATGCGGCAGGTTTGCGACCGCATAAGTGATGTGCGAGCTGCAGACCAAACGCAGAGCGAATCAGTCCAACCCAATTCCGAGAGTGAATTCTGCGATTCATTATGCGGTCGCATAACTCTTCTGCGAACCACATAATGATCGCACAAATGCAAAAAGAGTTTATGAGAAGATGATTCTGCGGTACGATATGCAGTCGAGAAATGAATATGCGGCCCGCATAACAGAAATGCGACGGAACACTGGAGAACTGGGCAACCAACTCTGCGAAGGAAAGTGAAGATATGCAGATCGGGAAAGCAGTCTGTGATCCATTCTACGGTCGCAAACTTGATCTGCAGGGCATTTTTTCACTTTTTTACCCCGACTTTTAGCCCATTATAAATAGAATAACTAGGGTTATTATGAGAAATCTTGTCTGAAAAAGAGGCTACACTTAGAGCATTGAACACTATTATTTTGGAAGTTTTTGAAAAGAGAATCTTGTCATCTTTGTAAGCTTTATGACTTTATTTATTGCTTTGTTCTTGGATTCTAGTATGAGTAGCTAGTTTTAGATACTAAGGTTGTGGATCCTAAATGGGTATAATGTTAATGTGTGTTTACCATTGAATATATATATAGTGGTTGGTTGGTATCTATTCATTTCTCACATTTCATTTATTGTTGATGGTTGCAAACATTGACTAATGCCATTTTACTTCATCTTTATTTGGAAAAGTGGGTTAGGGTTTTGTAGAATTGAATAGAAAAAACTCAAGGCTTTAAAAGCCTTGTTTAATTGAATCGCTTAGGAATAAGTGAGTTCTATTTGGCATATATTGGTTTTTCTTAACTGTAACTCTTTTATATTTGGAAAAATCATAAAGAGAAAATACTACCTAATTATTGAAAAATATTGGGTAGTCATTTAGGAACCTAATCAAAGGATCTTCCATTAGAAATATATCATATTAACACTGATAGCATTCCATTCCATTGATGGGGACACAACCTTAGTTAACTTAATGGAATTAATTACATTCTCGTAACAAAATCATTTTCTTGATAATTCACAATCACAACACTCTCTTCTTAAACTAACGGAGTAGGATTACGACTTAAGTCAAGTTTTACATTGCTCAAGTAATATTTTCACACCCATTTCCCATGTGATTCGACCCCCACCTAGTTGGGTTATTATATTTGATATCGACCGCGTTACACCATTTATTTAGGTATAATTTGAGCGTATCAAATTTTGGCACCATTGTCGGGGAATACGATTTTGAAATTACTAAATAGTGTGTGCTTTACTTTACGTCTTCTTCTATTCCATCACACTTTGCTTGCTTCGCTTGGTGTCATTAGGTAAACAAGGGTGAGTCGTAAGAAGAGAATATTTTTGCGGATATCGATGAGTATATTGAGGATACAAATGCCATTGTCCCTCCAAGAGTTGATGATGCCACCTTCAAAGTAGAATACGGTCTAATCCTAATGGCAGAGGGGTTTTTCCGAAATTCCAGAGATGATGATCCGACACAACATCTCAAATTTTTTTGGGTGTGTGTGCGATGCACAAGCAGAATCATGTCTCAAATGATGCCCTAAGGTTGAGGGTGTTCAAGTACTCTCTAACTAGAGAGGAAAGACAACAGATCCAAAATCTTCCTCCTAATTCCATCCATACTTGGGTTGAACTTGTCCGAGATTTCCTAAGAAAATGGTTTTCGCAAAGCAAGAGAGCCGAGCTCTGGGATAAAATTTTCTTCTTTAAGCAATTACCGGGAAAACATCTACATGAAGCCTGGGATAGATTCAAGTTATACTTGGTGAGGTCGTTGAATCATGGTTTTTCGGATAATATTTTGTTGGAGAAGTTTTACATGGACTTGGATCCTATGAACTAATCCATCGCCAAAAATGCAGCAGATGGATCCTTTATGGATAAAACATTTGTAAGGGTCACACAAATCCTTGACAAAACGGCAGAACATAACCAAGCTTGGCACTCGGAAGACACCACAAGTGGAATTGCATATGGTACTCCTTCCATGACCAACATGATTAAGGAGAACCAATAAAGAGATCAAGTAATTGTCGGGCTTTCCACCAACATCAATGTGTTGACAAAAATGTTCACTGAAAGCCAAACAAAAAAGGTGAATGTTGTGGAAGATGTGCAACCTATGTCAAATGAGGATTACGAAGGAGAAAATTATGTCAACAACTCTCAAGGAGGATATCAAAGACAAACCTACCAAGGTTCAGGGCAATAAAACCAATGGAGGTCTAACCCGCAAGGGCAAGGCAACCAACAAGGGCGAAACGACCAAGGTAGTTCAAATCAAGGAAATTGGAGCAACCACAATAACTATTTTTCAAATCGGAGTTCAAACCCCTATATTCCACCAAAGGGGAAATATTCTAACTCTCCGCATTGGAAGGAAAGTCCTTCAAGTGAGTCCAAGTTGGAAAAATGCTTGAACAAGTATTGCAAAATCAAGAAAGATCTGACACTTCAATGAAGAATATGACCGAGCTTGTGGGTTATCACACCGCATCTATTCAAAAGCTGGAGATGTAAATGAGATATCTCTCAAGAGAGAAAAATCCGAAGCAAAAAGGCACGCTCCTAAGTGACACAATTGCAAACCCAAAAGTTAGTGGGAGTGGTCCGACTTCTCATTATATGGCCATCACAACTCGAAGTGGGAAAATACTTCAAGGAGAGAATGAACAAGTGGTTGAAATGAAAGATTCTGAACAAGAAGTCAAGGCACAAGTTGAGGTGCCAATTGTTGTTGAAGTTGAAAGACTCTCGAAGAAGGTGAAAATTCAAGAAGTGAATCATGAAGAGGTTAAGGAAAAGGTAATAGAGGCACCAAAAACTCTAGCACCGATTTCTAGGCCTCCTCCTCCTTTCCCTCAAATACTTTCTAGGAACGTTGATGATAGCAAAATCGAGAAGTTTGATGACATTCTCAAGAAATTATTGGTGAACATTCCATTTGTGGAAGCACTTCAAGAGATGCCGAGTTTTGCTAAGTACTTGAAGGATTTGATCACTAAACAGAGAACAACCAAAATGAAGTGGTGAATGTGACTCATCGGGTTAGTACCATCATTGCAACCACCACCGTCCAAAAGAAAGAGGAACCGGGAGCCTTCACCATTCCATGCACCATTGGGTTGCGCGATTTTGCATGAGCCCTTTGTGATAATGGGGCTAGCTCAACTTAATGCCCCTTGCTATTTACAAGCAAGCAGGATTAGGTCAGCCTAGGCCTACAAGTATGAGGTTGCAAATGGCTGACCGTTCAATAAAGTGACCTGTGTGAATAGTTGATGATGTTCTTGTGAAAGTGGGGAAGTTTATCCTCCCTGCCGACTTTTTTATCCTCGATTGTGCTATTGATAAAGAAATCCCTATCATCTTGGGGAGACCATTCCTTGCTACCGGGAGAGCGCTCAAGGATTCTGAACGAAATGAGATCAAGTTCCAAGTTAATGACGAAGAGGTTACCTTTCAAGAGAGTAAGGGTATGAAATTGCCACATGCATATGAAAGTATCTCAGTCGTTGGTGTTGTTGATGAGGTAGAGGATGCAGTCGAGGTGAAGATGGAAGAGGAATTCCTAGGTGAGACACTGGCGACTATTTTGGTGAATTTTGATGGTGAAGACATGGAAGGATTGACGAGCGCAAAGCCGGCATATAAACTTAGGCTCGCTAGTCAAAGATAGCATAGTATTAAATCGTCTCCACATGGATTGGATTCAATAATGTTCTATTAATTCTTTAGCTTAACACTATCTAGGATAATAAACCTTTTGATTTGTGTATTTATTGACTACAACTAAACTAAGATTATCAGCTGTAAGAAAATGGTGATACCCGAATGATTAGTAATAACAAAGGAATATCAATGAGAGAGGTAAGGGCGATGACAAGATATGTGATCAACTATTGTTCTGGGTACTCTATGCTAGATTCAATCTTAACTTCTATTGATTCTTTCGAGTTCAATAGATGATCCAGCTACTTCAGGGATCCCGATTCTTCTTCCGAATAAATTTGATTCCTTTAGCTAACCGGATAAAAAGTCCTATGAATATATGCACAAAATAGTGAATAAATGATATTTTGAAGAACACCTCTCGGTTATTATACTGAAATGGGTAAATCGATAACTCTTTAAGCTCTTTCAATTACCTAGCATAGGCATAAAATCAACCCAATTAAGATGGTACAAAGAAAATAACAGCAAACTTCTCTTTCGATTAAAGTAAAACTACAATAAACCTTTCAATTCAGTTAATAACTCATTCACTAAAGTTGAGCAATTAACATAGAGTAAATCCCAAAACAATAATCAATTCACAACATCCGTCAAAAACCCTGAGGAGAATTACCCCATAACGAAGAAAGTATTGAAATCAAGAGTGTTAGAAGAACAAGAAGACATTACTATTCCCAAATTCAACCAAACTTTCATATTGAGTGAATTGGATCAAGTATCTAGCTGTCCCGTTGCTTCCGTGCTTCTTCTACCTCAAAAGTTGCTCCTAAAATTCAAGATACTCTCTTTTTAGACGAGCTGGGCTTCATATAGGTCAAGGGAAGACGCCTCCAAAATTACAATTTTAGCCCTGGGATATTTTTTCTCGGAAAGAATGCCCGGCCGCGCACCTGGGCAGGTGACCGCGCATCTGGCCGCGCACTTTGGCCAGTTTCTGCTTGACTTGCTCGGCCCTGTGCGCAATCAGTGAGTGGCTGCGCATTTGGGAAATTTTTTGCACTCTTCTTCGTTCTTCGTTTTAAGTGCGCTACCATCCTTCGATCCTCGAACAAAATCCCAAATTACTCCATAAGCTTTTACGTAGCTTTCGACTCTCCATATTAGCTCAAAAAACACTTCCTAACCTCATTGTAGCCCAGAATTGCTCCTGCAAAGCATAAAATACACAATCAAAGCAATTTAATACCATTAAACGCTCAAACATTAGTGAAGTGCAGCGGATTAGAGTACAACTAGTGGTCAAAATACACAGTTATAGCCTACCATCAACACCTCACACTTAAACCATTGCTCATCCTCGAGCAATCAAACCACACTTTACATAGACGCAACCTCACTAAGTGACTTTCCTAACTCATCACACCAAGAATTTAAAATAGACTAAGCACAATAGTGTAACCCCTTCACCTCAAGAATAGACTCACAAGCACCACACATTATTCACAACTTACTATAACGTAGAGATCAAGAATTACCTTTCCTTCATGAATCAAGTTTCCTCACACAACAAACGAGAGTAGTTCTACAAACAATAAAATTCAAGAACAATTAGGAGCTCAATATAGGAAGAATTCACTTCTCAAAAACGACATTCATGTGCCACAAAAGACGCACCATAGGCTTGCTCGTAGTGTACTACTCTACGAATTGTGCTCATTGAGCCAAGGATAAAGTAGGACCTTTAATTGGTTGTAATGTAGGCTGCGGAAAGGGTAGGATGCATTTAGATATAAGAGTGACTATACCTCCCTAAGCACTTTAATACATACACTTTAACAGTTGAAACCCTACACTTATGTCAAACCATAATTCCACCTTCACAACAATATACATTAACTCCTAACTATTTAAGCACATTTACATCAAGAGTCACCACTATCAAAGAATGATTTTTTTCACAACAATACAACTTTTTTTTTCCTCTCAATTCCAGTGAGTCTTCCCTTTTCAAAACATTGCACCTTTCTCCTTATTTCAATAGTTCCACTCAAAATCCAACCCAATCACTCCACACTTCAACTTTTATAAAGTTCATAATAATTTTAAGTGTTCATGAGAGATAATTGGTTCAAATAGATGGTCAGTTCAAACAAAAGGGTAAAGACTTGTAATGTGGTTGCCAAAGAAACATGACTACAGGCTCAAAGGGGTTAACTAAGATATATAGCAATTAGGTGGGTACAACACATATATCTGGCTCAACAAATAAACGCCTATATCACTTCCAAGACTGACTAAACTACTATTTTGCTTTGCAAACACACGGGGCAAGTTTTGGACATCAAATGCAATGCACAAAATACACAAAATCTCACACATACATGGCACATGACTCACTTAGGATTGGACTCTCAAGACACTCTAGTCAAAGCAGTTAAGCAAAGTTAAGAGCATACAATTTAAGGCACTTACTCAAGAGTCAAAAACTGAGCCTAAGCGTCACAACTAATGCACTCACTATTCTCAAAGCATAGCAAAGTCAAGAGACATTGTTTTCATTTCAACCCATAGCACAAGGGTTCCTATTTCTAACAAAATAAAACTAACTACACCCGGTTCAAACAAAACCCTTGGAAAAGAACAACGACACAAAAAAAAAAAAAATCAAGGGGAAATTAATACACTAACTAAAAAAGAAAAACTTTTTTGCATTTTTCCTTCGACTTTAATCCCTCAAGAAACCCGTCGAATGATATCATCATCAGGAAAAGTAAATTTTTTTAAGGTTTTATGTTTTTTTAGAAAAAAACTCTACTACTCAAACTAACAAAAGAAACTAAAACTAATATACATTACTACATACATACAACATATCCCCCACCCCACACTTTAAATGTTTGCATGTCCCAATATCACATAAAGAAAAATGTAAGGTAAAAAAAACTTCCCTGATAGATCAGTCCGTGTCGGATAGAGTGCTGGGTTTAGATGGCAAGCCTGGTCAAGCACTCGCAGCCATGCCATGACCTTCCTCTCATACTTGGAAATTTGGGTAGCAAGGGCATCCACTCGAGCTCTCAAATCTGTGACAGAAGTACGCATCCCTGCCATTTTATGCTCTAAGGTGCTCATTCTTGTGTCCCATCTGACAACTGAGGTTCCCTCAACAATCTGCTCGTGCGAGGGTGAAGCAACCACATCCTCAACTTTCACTTCATTTACTCTCTTCTGGTGCATCAGATTCATCGCTATTTGCCTCACCAGGTCCAATAGAGTCCTTCCCAATTAGTACTTTGTCAGCCCAAAATTTTTGTTTCCTTTTTTACTTTCCCATCCAAGTCCCTGTATTCTGGTACACGTGCCTCACGGCATAACCGAGTGATTAAGGATGGAAATAAGAACCCATACCTTTGCACATGACAGAGAATGAGCATCTCGCTGTGAATAACCTTAGCCACATCAAAATCATAGCCATTGCTAAAACACCAGATCAGTGCAACCAAGGGACCATTTACCTCAGTAGTATTTGAGGAGGGCAACATGTGGCTATTTATAATGTATATCCAACACTTCCCTTCAAAGGTAAGCGTGCCGAATGAAAATTCCGCCCCGGTGTAATCCACACTACCTCCTTATTATTTTCTAAAGAACAATTGCCACATCTGCGGTTCTCTGCTATATGTGTCATAATAGTCTTCTACTTCAGGATTGTCCCCAAACACTGGCAAACAGTAGGACCTCCGAATGGCCTCTATGGATGAGTCCACACTCTTCTTTCTAACCGTGCAGACTTGGTTAACATGTTCCAGGCCGTTCGCATAAAACTCCCGATCAACCATTAAGTTGGCTTCATCAGGTTCTTCAAAAATTATCCCAGTCTTCGCCTGAACAATTCACTATACATATTGGGGTAGTCATTTTGGAGGGACCCCATATTAATTCCCCTCTCCGGAATGGGTTTCTTGGGTGCCTTATTACAGAAGTGCTCCTGGGCTGTACTAGATACGAACTTGTTATTATCATACGGGCGGTAATAGTAGAAGCTCGCGGATGGGACGAGCCAACGTGACCACTGGAGGAAGCACCTGTGGTTCTTCATTTCTTAGATGGCGGTCATAATACCGGTAACAAATACCAATATCAGCTAAAAGCACGATGGGTGAACCAAGAGCGGTTACTCAGACTTCACCAGCACACTTGGTGATAAAATTACATTCTCAAACTCTTTGGGGCATTTATACAAACACATGATATGCGCAGTTCTCCCGAACCCCCAAACAACAATCTTTTTTTAAACCCCCAATTTCGACAAAAGATACACCAATGTCACACCTAACCCATCATGGTAAAATTCAACTATCACCCCTACACAAGAACAAGTATAACTAGAAATAAATAACTAACAAAAATATACTATAATTCAAGAAAAAGAAAATAAAATAAACTAAATTAAGATGGGGAAAACATCTCACTTACCTGAGGGGAACTTGTGAGGATTTGGGTTGGGGAGAAGAGAGAGGAAGGCACTTTAATTGATGGTGGGGATCTATGTAAGAGAAGAGATGAGAGAAGGGTGGGGTTAGGGTTGTTGAGAAGAAGGGGGAAAGGGGGGGGGGTGTTGAGATTGGTAGTGTTTAGAAAAAAGGGGGACTGAATTATGTTAAGGAAAGAGGAGGGGGACGATTTTTTTAAAGAAAAAGAAGAAAGAACGACAAAAAAAAAAAAAAAACTTACCTGTGCGCGGTCAGTGTGCGGCCGCGCGCGTGTGCCAGTGAGGGGCCAAAAATGCGTGGTCAGGTGAGCGGTCGGTGCGCGACCGCGCATGTTTGGCAATAGGGGTCTGAAAGTGCGCAGTCAATGCGCGGCCACACATATTTGGCTTTTTTTTTCCCCGATTAATACCTACTAAATCATAGTGTAGATTAATTTCTATCTATTCTATGCTGTGAATAAATGTGAAGCAGAAAGAAAAGAGAATCTAACTAGCAGAAAGTTAGAGGTAGTTCTGAGTTATAGTCGTCAGCTTGACTATATCGGGCATCCTCAGTTGATTTTGGTGCTCGAGGATTGCTGTGCAAATCCTCCAACAAGATACGGTTTTAGCCTGTGCCCGTTTACTTTGAAACTTTCTGTTCCGTCTTGGTTCTGGATCTCAATTGCTCCGTATGGTGATACATGTTTCACCACATACGATCTCGTCCATCTAGACTTGAATTTTCTGTGAAATAATCTAAGTCTACTGTTGTATTGTAAGACTCTGTCCCCTTCATGAAACTCCTTTGGCTTAATCAGAAGATCATGCCACCTATTAGTCTTTTCCTTGAAGATCCGTGCACTTTCATACGTGTCCAATCTGAACTCTTCCAATTCATTCATCTGCTCCAACCTGTGATCACCTGCAAGACTAAGATCAAGATCAAGCATCTTAGTTGCCCAATAAGCCTTATGTTCTATCTCAACAAGTAGGTGACATGACTTACCGATGACGTCCAAATCCACCACTAAAACGTAAATGGACACGGTCGCGTGCACTATAATTTACCCAACTATGAGTAGGGATCAAATCCCACAGAGAACAATATGTAGGCGATTAGGCGTGTAAGAGAATTATCACTTATTATGCTAAGACAAACACTTAAAATGGTTTTTGAAAATATTTATCACTAAATGCGAAAATGTAAACTAACCTAGAAAGCAAGTAAAAATGATCAATGACTACAAGCATGGATGCATAGGGAATTACACTCAAGTAACGATCAAATGTATTTCACGATTTTACAAATATGAGTGAGTTTTTGTTAGTTAGCCTCGGGTAATAATTCTATATTAGCTTCTCCCGAAGACTAACAAGACTTCCTAATTGAATTATCCCTAAAGCAATTAAGAGATTAAGCACACCAAAATATGGCTACAAGTAATTCAATCCTATCCCTAGGTAGAATCTATAAAATGAGAGTTAAAGCCTCAAGTTCTTGTAATTAATCTTTCCCAACCCCAAATTATCTTTCCCAATATTAATTCGAATTTAATGGGCAAGTCCTAGGGTTAGCTAATCCGATTAGAAACATTAAAGAACAAGAATAATTAAAGAAACAATAACCACTTCAATATAACTAAAAATCGTTCAATACATAAGCACAACAAGATATTTAATCCACACTTTAAATATGAATATTTTTATAAATAGGATTCAAGTGTTGGAAAAAATACTGCACACTTAGATATTCAATACAAAGCAAGAAAATGAAGAAATAAGCATAAATGAGTAAGAAATTCTCAACCAAAAGCTTCAAATCTTCAAGACCCAAGTGTGTGTGCAAGAACCCTAGATCCAAAACTTGTCTTATCTTGTCAAAGAACTGAAAAATAAGCCAAAGATATTTTACAAATGAGCTACGTCTTGTATTAAATGGTTTTGGGGTAAAAAACGTGAAATGCCAAAACTGCCAGATTTCTACCCAGATTTGTGAATCGTGATCGTGTAAACAGGCCTGCGATCATGAAGAGTAATGCTGCAAAGCATTGCGATCACAAACCAGATCACGCATTCGCGTAGAGCACCTGAGAACAGCCGACCAACTTATTCTTAGTGTTCGCAGAATTTGCCTTGCGTTCGTGATGTATAATTTCCTGGCCTTCTGTGATCACATGTCGAAGTTCGCGATCACGAAGAGCATATTCTGGTAGCAATCATTCTTCCTCAATTTAACACCTTTTGACTTGGTTTCTTCCGTATTTTCTCTAAATCACTTGATACCTGAAATATGCCAATAAACCTCAATAAATGCCTTAGTTTCTCAACAAATCATACAAAAGATTAAGTATTAAGAGGATATAAGTTGGTAAAATACAAACTTATCAAACCCCCGAACTTATACTATTGCTTGTCCTCAAGCAATTCAAAAACTAAGAGCATCCTTTAATAAAATCATCAATATATCTCAATGGCATACCAAACATCATTTCAAGTAAAAAAGGTTCAAATTAAAAATAATCTAGTGACTTTGGTTGGTACCAACAATTAATCCAAAGCATATGAATCACCAACTTCTCACAAATTTCATTTCAATTCAAGTTCTCAAACACCACATTAATCAAAGTAGCAACCAAGTCTATAACTTCAAAATTTGCCTCATTATCACAAATAATTTTCTTTTGTTCATTCCTCCTAATTGAAGATTGGATTAAGTTCACAACTCAAAATTTCATGTGCCTTCACACTTAAGAGAGAATCCCGATTTATAAATTTCAATTTAAACACAAATGAGATATCAAATGGAAAGAATTAACTCTCACTCTCACAAAGATATTCAAATGCACAAAAGTAGTGCCATAGGCTTGCCCTTCATGTGTTTCTCCACTAATCTAGACACACTTAGTTCAAAAACAAGTAGTACTTAAAGGATTGTAATGTAGGTTTTTGGTTAAGGTAGGCTGGTCACGACCTAATTCTAACCTAGATCGTGATGGCGCCTATCGTGATATAAGGCAAGCCTATTTTCCAAAAATATTACTACCAATTTAATTAAAAGATTTTAATAAAAACATTTCCAATAATTTGAATTTCTCATAAACTAAACTAACTCTAAATATAATAAAGAAAATACGGGAACAAGCCCCAAACATCGAGGTGTCACTAAGTCACGAGCGTCTAAAACTATGAACTAAAATATATAAACTATCTAACTGTCAATACAACCCAAAAGAAGAAATAGATGATAAAAGGACTAACAAGGTCCTGCGGATGCTAACAGCTACCTTGCCGTATCCAAAGATAGCCGGCCTGAACTCAACGATCGCCACGCTCTAACTCATCTGGATCTGCACATGAAGTGCAGGGTGTAGTATGAGTACAACCGACTCAGTAGTAACAGAAATAACTAAGATACTAAGTAGTAGTGACGAGCTACGCAAAACAATCCAATTACTTATTTCCACAATTAAGTACAAACAGGGAAACATATAATTTCCATAAATCAACGAATGTTACAAAGAAATCAACAAGTAAATGCAGCAACAACAAAAAGCAAATGAAACCTCGCAGCAATGTCACTCCATCACTCAACACTCAACACTTAGCACCCAACACTCAATACACACTCTTAATAGGTACCTGCGCTCACTGGGGGTGTACAGAATTTGGAGGGTCTCCTACAGCCCAAGCGCTAATTTGCACGGACAACTCACGTGCCATAATATCAATATATGGATTCGCATGGTCAACTCACGTGCTACATAAACAACTCACGTGCTATGGTATCAATGCCTGGATCCGCACAGATAACTCATGTGATATAATCAAATATCTCACAATAGGCCCTCGGCCTCACTCAATCATGTACCTCTCCAGCCTCACAATTCACAACAAATGAGGGAACACATCCCAAATCAAATATCACAGCATATCAGCAAAATAACAGAGACTGAGGTAAAAATGTATAAGAATTTCTATGACTGAGTGCAAATAATGTGAGCATGAATAAAGCCTAAGCATGATCTCTAGCATGAAGGTAGTCAAGTTCAATAACATGAAAATACGTAACACAGATAATGGTCATTAGGACTCACAGCCTCACGGGACAGACCAAGTCTTAATCCCTCGCAGTGTACACCCACATGCCCGTCACCTAGCGTGGGTATCACCTCCAAACAATCACATGATATAAATTCTCCAGGTTTATACCCTTAAAGCCAGAGTTAAAACTGTTACTTACCTAAACAATGTAAAATCCTACTCCGGGATGTCCTCTTCCCTCGACTCAGTCTCCAAAATATCTGAATCTAACCATAATTAGAATAATATTATCAACATAAGCTAAAGAATCGAATTCCACGAGAAAAACTACATAAATCGGCCAAAAACCCCGGGCCCATGCATCGAAACTAGTCAAAAGTGGCAGAATAAAAATCCTTGTTCTCTCCTGAGTCTAACCATATAAAATTCATCGAAACCGGACTCTGTTTTGTCCCTCAAATCCTCACTTAAAACTCTCCAAAACTCAAACCCTAACTCCCTCAATTTCACCCTAAACCACTACTAATTTCATGGCTAATCAGTGGAAAAACATCATAAACGCATGTAAATAAACCCAAGCGACTTATCTTAGTGATATATCTCAATTCTCCCTTGAAAAACACTGTCCCAAGACTCAAAACCGTTCAACAATGGAGGAAAAAAGGCAAAAATTCGCGAAGGATTACTTTTATAGGTTTCTGCTAGGGATTCCGCACCTGCGGTTCCGCATCTGCAGTCCCAGGTGCGCATCTGCGAAACTCACTTAAACGCCCAACTTCGCACCTGCGGCTGCCCGCAGGTGCGATCCTCTCTTCCGCACCTGCGCTCAATGCCCAAGCCCCCAATTTCTGCATCTGCGATAGGCCCTCCACACCTGCGATCATCGCACCTGCGGTTCCGAATGCGCAGGTGCGGCCACACCAGAACAATTACACCAACAGATTTCTAGCAATCCAAACTTCACCAATTCAACCCGTTAACAATCCGAAACACACTCGAGCCCCTCGGTACCTCAACCAATAATTTCAACAAGTCATATATCATTACCCCAAAACTTAGTCGTACCTTCGGAACACCCAAAACAACACCAAAACACCAAATCAACCTCGGATTCAAGCCTAAGAACCTCTAAACTTCCAAAATTCGCCAACGACGCCAAAACCTATCAAACCACGTCCGAATGACCTCAAATTTTGCACACTCGTCAGAAATGATACTACAAACATATTCCAACTTCCGGAATTCCATTCTGACCCCAATACCTAACTTTCCACTACCGACCAAAATTGCCAAATTTCCTACTTTCGCCAATTCAAGCCTAATTCTACCACGGACCTTCAAAGTACATTCCGGACACACTCCTAAGTATAAAATCACCCAAAAAAGCTAATTGAATCATAAAAATCCAAATCCGAATTCGTTTACTCATAAGTCAACTTTCATTGACTTTTCTAACTTAGCTTTCTAACTAAGAGATTAAGTGTCTCATTTCACTCTAAAACCACTCCGAACCCAAACCTACCAACTCAACACAACTCAACACAACTGAACAACACATAAAGAAGCATAAATGGGGGAAACGAGGCTATAACTCTCGGAACAACCGACTGAGTCGTTACAAGGGCACAATTTGGATAAGAGTGACTCAAAATCTCCCTAAGCACTACAATTTGCAATAATTAAAGCACACTTCCTTCAAAAATATTTTTCATCCTTTCTTCACTTTTCATTCCACACTTAGTCTTCCCTTTATTCACAACTCCTTATTTTTCCTTCCTTTTTCTTATTTCTTACCTTTTTTTTTTCAAGGAAGGTTCCACTATTTTTTAATTATTACCTTTCACCTTTTAAGCACCTTCCACATCACAATTTTTCCAACCTTTACCCCCGAACTTAGGCTTTTAGCCTATGTTTACACTTTCAAATTACATAGGGAGGTAGGGTGCCAAAAGATAGATCAATAAAGAATGAAAGGTTAAAGCTTGTAACATGGTTGCCAAAAAAAAAGTTTAAAGTCTCAAAAAGGGTTGACTAGGAAAAAATATGCAAGCGTAGGAAATTTAAGGCACAATAACAGTCCAAGGAAGGCCTAACATCATTTTAAACCAAGTTAGTCTAGGATTTTGCCTTGAAGCATATCCCGGGCAAGTTATAGACTACAAATAATGTAACATAACTCGCAACAAATCTCACCACACATGGCACATGCAAACTCGAGTGACATATAAATCCAAGATCCAATTAAAACCAATGAACCCAAAGAAAATCATATATAGCCTAAAAGACTAACCAATATAGAACCTAAAAGTCTTAACAAGGATTATCACTTCAATTATTTTTCATTTTAAAAAATTAAAACTTCATATGCCAAGGTTTAAATCATGTTGGTACCAAACAAGCCTCACACGTTGGTTTATGGACAAAAGATCACACCCAATAACCAATTTATTCACTACTAGCTATTAAACTAACTAAAAAAACATATTTACCTAAAAAATTTTTAAACAAGACTAATCCCTTAAGAAAGTTGTCACGCCATCCATCATAGGAAAAAGTCACCCGGTTTCACACAAATTATTTCCTTGGAAAAAAACAGCGGTATAAAGAAAAACCAAGGAGTTTCATTACTACTACTATGAAAAATAAAAACTAATAAGAAAATGCTAATGCTAACATGCTATAATTAAACTACATAATATTACTAATAAACTACAAATGTCAACCAATCCACAAGTTCACAAAAAAAATGGTCATGCTCCAAATACATCCATCATATATAAATGAGTCACCCCCAACCTAAAGTGTTGCATTGTCCTCAATGCAACTAAACAAAACAAGCTAAAATGAAGGAGGTGCTCCCTGAATTACATCATTCCGAGCTGGAGGTACTGGGAAGTGAGAGCTCCAAGTCATCCTCGTTGCCGTCATCTGATCCTTAAAGCTTCCTCAAGGTGCTCATCATATTTGTCAAGAACTTACTTTTCTTATTTTCATGTTCTCTCTGCTTCAGCTGCCTCTGCTCAATCTTACCCAATTTGGCTTTAATGGCCTGCTTCTCCTTAGCAAGATCTGACAACGTTGGAACCTTTTCTTGGCCAGATGGACCTGCAGATGTGCTCTCTCCAGACGGTTCAGAAGGGAGACCATCTACAAGCTGGCGGACCTGTGTCTCCATGCCATAGACCTGATGAGAGATATACCTGAGTGTGAGAGGTCCCTGCCCAAATGGTACAATAGCAGTACAAGTCCCTGTGGCATCTGCGGGAGAATCGAGAATCTCAGTGATGGTGTCAGGAAACTGGCCAAATGAGGGAGATGCTACATCAATCTTTATTTTCTTCTGTGCATTCCCTGCTCCCTTTATCAACGATGGGTGAATGAGCTTCTCTGGATTCTTTTCCTTCTCTATAGGCCTCTTCTCCACCCCTGCCTCATAGCATAAATGGGTGATCAGGGATGGGAAGAACAAACTCTTAGTCCTCTCTGCAACAACCTCTTCTATCTCATCAACAATAAGTTGTCCCACATTCACTGGTGTGCCCTCTATGATCGTGCAAATATTTGCCTTCTCAAGTGTAACCTCTGTCTCATTACGTGAAGTCATGACTCGAGCAAAGATAATGGAGAGCCAAGTCTTGGCTTCGACAGTGAACACAGAAGACTCGATCCTTGAGTGATTTCTTATCCAGTTCGGCATCTTTCCACCGTGCAAATGGTTTACAAACCATTGTGTGCACAAGTATTTAGCTCTATCCCTATTCACCTGATTGTCAGCACTAGGAAGATTGTTATATGCATTTATCAGTTCTAGATCAAAGCGGAAGTTTGCCCTTGACAGCAACAACAAAATCATTCTTGAAGTCCGTCTCCACAACATTTGCATAAAATTCTCTTATCACTTCATGATTGGCTGGTCTTGGCTCTTCTGCAAAGAAAATCCATCCACTCGATACTAATCTTCCATGGAACTCGGGCCATCGACTTTCAAGGTCGGTCAAGAGAATGCCTCTTTCCTTAATCATACTTCTACACAGTTTTTTGTCATAGCAGTGGAAATATCTTGATGATGAGAATATGTCCCGATCAAAGTACTCCTCTTCGACAACTTGTTCGACATGTTCTTGAACATTTTCATTTGATGTCGAATCCATTTTAGAGCTCAAAGTACCTACAAAAGTAGTAAATATGTTAAATACATGTATGGACACTTAAAGCACTGTATTAGAAGGTATGTAGGCCAAAGAAAGAGATCAAAAGGCCTTAGGATCAGAAATGGCAAAGCTTCTGTTTTGCTGCCTGGGCTTCAATGAATCGCGATCACAGAACTGGGCACACGACTGCGAAGAACAATTGGGTTTCCAGCTGTAATAAAGCTACGTGAATGCAGAAGGATATACGCGATCGCGATGTGCAATTTTGGTTCTCAGCAGAATTAGACCTACGCGATTGCGGAATGGGGCATCACGATCGCGATGGTCTTCTTCCTCGCCTAGTAACAGTTCATTTAGGAATTCCATCAAACAGGTCGTGTGCACCAATTTTGTGTTCATTTTTTCAGTCAGTTGAGCACACATCTCACCCAAAAATCTTTCAACAGTAAAACCCTCACACTAAACCAACTTCACCCAACAAGCAAGAACATGTAAAGCACACAAGATTTCTATTTTAAAGTTTTTACTCAAGCCCTCAAATCTCAAGAGTTTTTTCCATTTTATCAGTTCACACTAAGCAGAGGCATAGAAGAAAGAAAAAAAAATCCAAGAGATAGGAGAGAAATCCACATACCTTGAGAGTGATGGGTGAAATTTTTGCAATAGAATTGAAGAATGGAGAGTTGGAGATGATTTCAGGGGTTAGAGGAGTAGGAATATACATTACTGTGTTTTGAAGCAGAGTGGGTCTTCTTTGTTATTTCCAGTGTTTTAAGGTTTAGAACTTACTATTTAAACGCGATCGCGTGATTAAACCTGTGTTCGCGTAGAACTAATTTACCAAAAAAACACGACCGCGTTTATTTTTCTGCGATCGCATAGGGATAGCGAAATTTGCTTTTTGCGAACGTATATCATTTTATGGGATCTCAGAGTGCAACAATTTTCTGCAGTTTTCATCAGCTACTGCTTTTGGCTGCCCGATCACCCCGACCTGCTCAAATCAACTCCAAAAATTTTAAAACTTGGGAGATTAGTCAAAAATAACATAATAAACTATTCTAAAAAAGAAAATTTCAAAAACAACTAAAAATTTAAAAAATGGTGGGTTGCCTCCCACCAATCGCCGCATTTAACGTCGTGACACGACGCAGATGAAATTTATCCCTTTTCTCGCCACTTATACGATATGAATTGGGAACCTTACTTGGAATCAAGTTTGTGAATACGAGCGATGGAGGGTTGTAAGTAGATGATCTATCCAAGCATTAATTTCTTCATTTTGAAATTCATGGCTTTCATGTGAGGAGTGTCATTTTACTTCCTTGTACCTTCAAAGTGTAAAATGTATGGCCTTTGTCTTTCCTCCTCAGAGTCCCTTATTGACTCGTAGTTTAATTCTCATATCACCACACAATTCTAATGTTGAGAAATACTTGGAATGTGACCTCAAGCCTCCAAAGTGTATTTCTTTCCGGATTTTGACATCCTCCCAGTCCCCCGAACTAGATTCATTTTCAACCATATCTTCAAATGTTTAGTTGACTCTAATTCCATATTTTCTTGGCATCACTAACACTCATGGTGTCGGTTGGCGGATGTTCAATTCTTGATTCCATAAAATAAAGCTCACTATCTTCCTCGATGTCAGACTCTTCTTGATCTCTTTCCACACTCTCAAGTTGGTGGGCATAGTGAGACTCAACCAATATTTTTATTTGATTTTCCAAAGTGCGGATATTCTCATCATTTTGAGTCAAGACTTGTTTCAAGTCCTCGAGTGCCAAATTTTTCTTCTCCTCATTTTCAAGAATGACCTCCAACATTAGCATCATTCTCTCATTTTGAGCATTTGAGAGTTCTTCTTGGTTTTGATCAAGTGACAAAGAAGGATTTTTGGCTTCAACTTCTAAGGAAGGTTCTTGGCTATCATTCACTTCTGAGGCGTTTTGGACCTCTAAAGCTTCAAGAATTTATTCCATTTGTAAATGCAACCTTTCAAGCGCCAAATCATTTTGGAGGCTATTTTCCAAAAGCTCCTCCAAGGCATTTTGCTCTTTGTTTCATCCTTCAAGTAGGCATTCTAACATGAGCTTGAACTCTCCATTTTGACCATGCTCAAGTTCTTCCACTTCCATATCCCTATACTTGTCATCACAAAAAGTAGAATCATCATAGCGAGGGATTGGGGAAGGGAAGGACAAATAAGCACAATTATCCCAATGACCATTTTGATGACCACACTTATCACAAATACTCCACTCGTCGGTTTGATATTGTGCGCACAATCCACCCCTGGGATAATCTAACAATTTTGCCACGAGTGTGGTCCTCCACAATAAGGACAAGGGTCATCAAAGTATGAACAACTATCATCCAACCAAATTTCATTATATGATACCATTTTTCTTAAAACTAAGAAAATATACAAGAAAACAAGTAAGAATATAAACAAAGATGAGAAAATAATTACACAAATATTCACAAGTTTGGATCAAAGCACTTACGCTTACTTCTCAAACAATCTAAATACGCCAAATTGTTCCCCGACAACAACGCCAATTTTGATGACGTCCAAATCCACTACTAAAAAGTAAATGGACACGGTCGTATGCAATATAATTTACCCAACTATGAGTCAGGGTCGAATCTCACAGAGAACACTATGTAGGCGATTAGGCGTATAAGAGAATTATCTCTTATTATGCTAAGCCAAACACTTAGAATAATTTTTTAAAATATTTATTACTAATGAGAAAATGTAAAACAACCTAGAAAGCAAGTAAAATGATCAATGGATACAAGCATGGATGCATAGGGAATTGCACTCAAGTAAAGATCCAATGGATTTCATAATTTTACAAATATGAGCGAGTTTGGGTTAATTTGTATCGGGTAATAATTCTATATTATCTTCTTCTAAAGACTAACAAGACTTCCTAATTGAATTATTCCTAAAATAATTAAGAGATTAAGCACATCCAAATATGGCTACATGTAGTTCAATCATATCCCTAGGTAGAATCTATAAAATGAGGATTAAAGCCTCAAGTTCTTGTTAATTAATCTTTCCCAACCCCAAATTATCTTTCCCAAAATTAATTCGAAGTTAATGAGTAAGTCTTAGGGTTAGCTAATCCCTTTGGAAATATTAAAGAAATAATAACTCACTTCAATATAACTAAAACTCGTTCAATACATAAGCACAACAAGATATTTAATCCACACTTTAAATATGAATATTTTCATAAACAAGATTCAAGTGTTGGAAAAAATACTACACACTTAGATATTCAATAGAAAGCAAGGAAATGAAGAAATAAGCATAAATGAGTAAGAAATTCTCAACCAAAAGCTTCAAATCTTCAAGACCCAAGTGTGTGTGCAAGAACCCTAGCTACAAAGCTTGTCTTCTCTAGTCAAAGAACTAAGAAATAAGAAATAAGCCAAAGATATTTTACAAATGAGTTAGGTTGTGTATTAAGTGGTTTTGGCGTAAAAAATGTGAAATGCCAAAACTGCCCAGATTTCTGCCAAGATTTGTGAATCGCGATCACGTAAACAGGCCTGCGATCGCGTAGAGCACCTGAGAACAACCGACCAGCTTCTTCTTCGCGTTCGCAGAATTTGCCCTGCATTCGCGATGTATAATTTCATGGCCTTCTGCGATTGCATGTTGAAGTTCGCGATCGCGAAGAGCATATTCTGGCAGCAGTCATTCTTCCTCAATTTAATACATTTTGACTTGGTTTCTTCCGTATCTTCTCTAAATCACTTGATACCTTAGATATGCCAATAAACCTCAATAAATGCCTTAGTTTCTCAACAAAATCATATAAAAGCTTAAGTTTCAAGAGAAGATAAGTTCGTAAAATACCAACTTATCACTTACCATACACTAATTTGAATAGCGAAGTCCTTATGGTCGTTTTGAACACAGTTTCTATACCCCAAAGTGATTCATCCAACTTGACAGACCAATTTTTATGAGAAGCACTAACCGTCTTTTCAAGAATTCGTTTTAGTTCCCGGTTAGCCACTTCGACCTGCCCACTGGTTTGGGCAGGGGAAAATGTAGGAGGACTCTCGTGTATATAGTTTCCCAACTGGTAGACGGTTCCTTTTCCCCCAAATCAATGAAGAGAGACGTAAGTTGATTCTTCCAAAGAACCAGAAGCGAAGCGCTATGCCGGGGGCGGGGGACGGAAAAATAAACGGCTCCGAATAAAATAATTGGGGTTTTTATAAAGATCTAAAATAAACTCAAGCGCATCACTAGACTTAGACAACTTCGAGAAGACTCCCTGCCTTAGGAGCTATTTCAAATGAGACATGAATAAAAGCAAGGCCGAGAGGGAAATTTGCGTCTAGTGGGGAGCTTTGTCATCTCAAAGAATAAGCGGATTTTAATCTTTAAGTCGTGGATCTCCTGATGGAGGCTTCCCTTCAGTAGCCTTTTGCGCGGGTCCTCCTCCTGCTCTTCCTGAACTCAACGAGATTCCAGTAGGCCTTTCGCCTGATGAAATAGCACAATTGCATCGAGGGACTGAAGAGAATGCCGAGATCGGTCAGGGTCGAGTGATCTCAAGGGTTTAGGAAGTCCGAACCTTCCATCCGTAAGCCAATCAATCGAAAAGACAAGACAAGTAGACCATCATTCGACACCACACAAAAAATATTCTTATCACTAAGACCATAAAAATTGAACATTCCGGAAGCTTCTAGAGAACGACGCCTGGGTACGGCAACTGAGGTTGCTTCTGCTATAATTAGATAGAGTTGGAGTACGTAGTGAGAGTCAAGGTCACGGTTTATTGATGATTTCAGTGGATAGAACGATCGATGTGAGGCCTAGGTCAAGGCATGAAGTTAAAGTGTGACTTTCCCCATAGTTGGGGGCAGGGGTTAAGCGTCCGATTCGACAATGAACACTAAATGAAAGAGGCAAATCAATTTTCAAAGAAATGTAAAGAAAAATTATTTTTTAATAAAACTTGTGAGTACAAGTCCTGCCATAATGTACTTCTACCTATTATAGCACCGGCAACCGAATTCGAGCATACATACGATGATCTTCATGCGTGAATCGCCGGGAAGAAAGAAAGGGCGGTAGATGATAATGAGAAAGGGCGCAACGTCTGGACGAGCGGAATGGATGAGCTAAAGGTGTCATGCCAGTCAATAGCACCGATTATGAACCCGGAAAGAGAAGAGCACCGTCTACTCATACTGTCACACAGACAAGGACTTTCACTTTCTAAATAGAAAGTGTTTGCGCTGTGTGAGTTCTAGCTAGGAAGCAAGCACCGCAAAGGGTTGACAGGGCAGCTCTGCTAGTAAAAAAGGAGATGGTACCCAAGCGGGAGGCTCGTAGACGCTCCCTGTACCCATTGATTTTGCACCTTCTAACATATCGAGTTTAGAATTGTCCTCATGTTTTTTCCATCACGATTTTCTCTTTGAGAACACTCGCCTCGTCGATTCTTCCCCTCGTTCTGGTTCTTGTTTTGTGTGTGACCCCATACTTGGACAGTAGTGCAACAAACTACTTATTCACAAAATGTAATCCATTGTCACTGATAATTACTCGAGGTGTCCCAAAATGGGTAAAGATGTTTTTCCGCAAAAACTCACACACCACCCGAGCATCATTGGTCCTATAGGGATTGCTTTGACCCATTTAGAGACATAGTCAACAACTACTAGGATATACTCATTAGAATGTGACATTGGAACGGACCCATGAAGTCAATGCCCCAAACATAAAATGCCCTTCCTATCTCTTATGTCCAAGTCAAACTGTTGGAGCAACAACACCCACTGCATCAGACACAGCTTGGATTCCTTCTTACTCAATAGGTATTTCAATGCTGAGTGACCAATGTGTACAATCACCTTACTTCCCACCAGTTAGGATATAAACTTGACAAAATCAAAGACCACAACAAAAAACTCCCTCTCAGTAGTGGCATAATTAACTTGAGTATCATTCAATGTCTTGTTGCATAGTAGATGTGACTAAACATTTTGACTCTTTATTTCCCCAGACTGCTCCCACAACTACATCACTCGCATCACACATTATCTCAAATGGATGGCTCCAATCAGATGTCACCATAATAGGAGTACTCATAAGCTTTTCCTTTATCAATTCGAACGCTCTTAAGCACTCCACATTGAAAATAAACTTGGCATCTTTCGCTAGCAATTGTATCAACGACTTTGGTAATGCTGGAAATATTTTTGTGAACCTCCTATAGAACCCAACATGTCCCAAGAAAATTCTTATGCTCTTTACCGAAGTCGGGGGATGGACCCTAGCAATAACATCCACCTTAGCTCTGTCAACTTCAATTCCGTGCACAGTTACCTTGTGGCCTAGAACAATTCCCTCCTTTACCATGAAGTAACACTTATCCCAGTTAAGAACCAAAAGTGTATCTTCACAACGTTTAAGCACGAGCTTCAAATTCATCAAACAATCCTCAAAGTCATCACCAAAAAGGGTGAAATAATCCATGAACACCTCTAGACACTTCCCGTTTAAGTCGGAGAATATAGACATCATACACCCCTGAAAAGTGGCAGGTGCATTACATAGCCCAAACGACATCCTCATGTAAGAAAAAATACCTGACAAGCAAGTGAATGTGGTCTTCTCAACATCTTCTTGGGAATGGGTATCTGATTGTAGCCTGAATACCCATCCAGGAAGTAGTAGCATCCGTGTCCAGCCACCTTCTCGAGCATTTGATCAATAAAAGGGAGTGGAAATTGGTCTTTCCTTGTTGCATCATTCAAACTTCTATAATCAATGTACATTCTCCATCCGGTGACTGTTCTTGTGGGGATGAATTCATTATCTTCATTTTTAAGCACTGTCATTCCCCCCTTTTGGGTACAATTTGCACTGGACTAGTCCACTAGCTATCATAGATGGGGAAAAATCACTCCTGCATCTAACAATTTGATGATCTCCTTATGCACTACCTCCTCCAAATTTTTGTTCATCTTGCGTTGAGGCTGCACTACTGGCTTGCTATTTTCTTCCAACAGAATTTTGTACATGCTTATGGCTAGACTGATTCCTTGAATATGAGCTATGCTCCAACCAATGGCCTTCTTGTCCTTTGACAACAACTCTACCAGGTTTTGCTCCTATGTACCTGTCAAATCAGCAGAAATAATAACAGGAAAATTGTTAGTTTCGAGAAAAGCATATTTCAAGTGAGTGGGGAGGACTTTCAATTCCACAATGGGCTTAGAAGCCTACTCTTTTTGTTCCTCCTCATCAACCACTTGATCCTCAGTTTCAAGAGCTTCAGCCTCTTTCTTTATTTCAGGATCTTCATCCTCCACTAAGCTAGACTGAGTAATACACCTCTCTAGAGTATCCCCCGCAAGCTTGTCAAACTTGTACTTCTCAGCAACCTTCCCAATGACATCTAGCTTGAAACATGAGTAGGCAGACACCTCATCACTGGGGTATTTCATCATTCTCTTCATCTGGAACACCACTTTCTCAGTTCCCACTCTAAGCATAAGCTGCCCCTCATAAATATCAAGGATGGCTCTACCTGTAAACAATAATGGCCTCCCTAGAATTAAAGGCACCTCCTTGTTCACCTCTATATCCACCACAATAAAGTCTACGGGGAACTTGTCCACCCGCACTAGAATACCTTCAATGATTGCCTCAGGTAGAATGGTGGTATGGTCATCCAGTTGTAGGGACACTGGTATTGATTTGATCACTCCAAGTTCACCTTCCAATTTCCTGAATACGGACAGAGGCATTAAATTAATAGACGCACCTGAATCACACAGGACCTTGTCGAAATTTTCACTCCCCAACGAGCATGGAATGGTGAAGCTTCCTAGGTCCCCACACTTTTACGTAATTTTGTTTTGCAATATGGCACTGCAGTGGGCATTCATCTTGACCATTGTTGTCTCCTCTAATTTTCTTTGCTAGACAGGATTTCCTTCAAGAACTTTGCATAAGCGGGCATATGAGTGAGTACCTATGTGAAGGGAATGTTCACATAACGTTGTTTGAACATCTCTAAGAATCGCCCAAAATACTTGTCAAGTTTCTCCCGCTTCATCTTTTGAGGGAATAATAGAGCTAGCATATGTCTACTTTCTTCAATTTATTTTTGCACCTCGCTATTATGGCTCTTTTTCTCTTCATTCTATTCCTCTGCAGGTGTCTCAGTTTGCTTGTCGACCACCTCCGATTTGGCCTTCACTATTGGGTGAGTCAATGTTTTTCCGCTTCTCAGAGATACAACTTTGATTGTTTCCTTCGGGTTCTTTTCCGTGTCGGAGAGGAGAGTCCTAGGAGCCATCTAAGAAAACAAATTTGCAATCTGTCCCATTTGCCTTTCTAAGTTCCGGATAGCCGTGACCTTGAGTCTCAAAATTTTCGTCTATTTTGTTAATGAATGCCTTCATGAGATATTCCATGTTTGACTGATTTGGCTGTGGTGGCTAGTATTTCTACCTCTGCTGGTTTTGAAAACTTAGTGGTCCCTGACCATTGGGTCTGAGATTATTTTGCTTCCATGAGTTCAAGTTCCCATTAGGTGAACTCCACGAAAAACCTGGATGTCTTTGACCCATAGCATTAAAGTTGTTCCCACCTTGGTAGTTTCCTCTATTAAAATTTCCCACAGCGTTGACCTCCTCAGCTGTAGCTTGACACTAATGTGTAGGGTGTCCCATCCCACAGACGTCACAACCCACCTGTGGTTGAGTTTGCACCTGAGCCATAGTCAATTGCTTGATGTCCTTAGCTATAGGTTCAATTTGGGCCTGCATTGGTACAGACGATTCTACTTGGTGCACCCCTGCTGATTTTCTCCGATCCCCTTGGTCTGTGGACCATTGATCTACATCTTCAGATAGTTCATTCAAGAGAGTGACAATCTCTTCTAGAGTTTTCTTCATCAGAGGGCCTGCAACTGCACGATTTAGAAATCTCCTTAATGACGCGTTTAAACCACCCCAAAAGTCCTAAAGTTGCATCCATTGCTCCGTTACGTTGTGAGGGAACCTCCGCAGCAGCTCCTTAAATATTTCTCATGCTTCAAACACTGTCTCTCCTTTTCCTTGGTTGAAATTGTGGATCTCCTTCCTCATCCTTTCCACCTTAGCAGCCGAGAAATATTTTTCCAAAAACTTGGTACTCATCTCCTCCCACATACGGATTGACCTTGTGGGCAAACTTCTCAGCCACTGTTTTGCATCATCCTTCAGTGAGAACGAGAATGATCTGAGGTATATAACATCATATGGTGCTCCATTGTATCGGAACGTGTTTATAATTTCATCAAAGTCCATCAGATGGTTGTTGGGATCTTCATTGGGTTTGCCTCTGAAGATGCAATTATTCTGAATGGTCTAGACTCCCTCTTTAAGTTCAAAATTGTTGGCATCGATGGGTGGACTCAAACTAGACTGTTGTTGGTTGTACACTGGTCTAGCATAATATCCTAGTGATCTCCCAGGCTTAGGACCTACATTTTCAAATGCATCCTCAATAATTAGTTTGGGATTGAGTCTTCGATCCTCATCAATCATTTCATAAGCAATTCTACGGGCCGGTTCAGCCGCTAACCGTGCTTCCTATTGCTGAGCCGCCTCTCTGGTAGCTAGGTCTACTATCTCTTCATTGTTCACCATTTTATCTTGAGTTGGAGGTTGACCCAACTACAATCCACTCGATCCTTTCTCTCTTTTCAACTGTCTCAGGTGTTCTTCTAACTCTGGGTCGTATGGCACCAAGTCCTTTGAAGAGGATCGAGTCACACACCGGTGAACTTAACCTGTTGCCTGCATACAGATGAGAAGAGTGTAAAAAAGAAAACTAAAATAAAGTAGTTTCTGAATTAGCACGGAAAACTAATTTGAACACTATTAATCGCTAATCCCCGGAAATGGCGCCAAATTTAACGAGCGTAAAACCGACATATAAAATTAAGCTCGCTAGTCAAAGATAGTATAAAATTATTTGTTGGGCTCCAAAGTGATAGTCTACACCGATCATGCTGCTCTCCGCTACCTTATGACGAAGAAAGATGCTAAACCAATATTGATTAGGTGACTATTCTTGTGGGGATGAATTTATTATCTTCATTTTTCCCACTGTCATTCCCCCCCTTTTTGGGTACAATTTGTACTGGACTAGTCCACTGGCTATCATAGATGGGGAAAAATCACTCCTGCATCTAACAATTTGATGATCTCCTTATGCACTACCTCCTCCAAATTTTTGTTCATCTGGCGTTGAGGCTGCACTACTGGCTTGTTATTTTCTTCCAACAGAATTTTGTGCATGCTTATGGCTAGACTGATTCCTTGAATATGAGCTATGCTTCAACCAATGGCCTTCTTGTGCTTTGACAACAACTCCACCAGTTTTTGCTCCTATGTACCTGTCAAATCAGCAGAAATAATCACAGGAAAATTGTTAGTTTCGAGAAAAGCATATTTCAAGTGAGTGGGGAGGACTTTCAATTCCACAATGGGATTAGAAGCCTACTCATTTAGTTCCTCCTCATCAACCACTTGATCCTCAGTTTCAAGAGATTCATCCTCTTTCTTTATTTCAGGATCTTCATCCTCCAATAAGCTAGACTGAGTAATAATCCTCTCTAGAGTATCCCCCGCATGCTTGTAAAACTTGTACTTCTCAGCAACCTCGCCAATGACATCTAGCTTGAAACATGAGTAGGCAGACACCTCATCACTGGGTATTTCATCATTCTCGTCATCTGGAACACCACTTTCTCAGTTCCCACTCTAAGCATAAGCTGCCCCTCATAAATATCAA
>ML310165.1:0-24269 GCA_005239505.1 Nicotiana paniculata
CTGGACACTACAAATATGAGTGTATTGCAAAAGAGCAGGCCAGTCGAAAAAATGAGAGGTTTGAAAAAGGGAAAAACTGGCTTCCAAATTGGGCCAGGAAAAATTTGATTCATCCATTCTCTCATAGAAAAGGACCCAAACTAGTTTGGGTTCTTAAAACTAACCCCTGATTCTTTTGTAGGTTCAAGTGAGAGGAGGCAGCCAAATTTGGTATTTGGATAGTGGTTGCTCAAAGCATATGACNTATGTGTATCTAATAGATGGCTTGAAATATAGCTTGATTAGTGTATCACAACTGTGTGACAAAGGTAATCTGGTTGCTTTTACTTATACAAAATGTTTTGTGATTAACCTGCTTACTGACAAGATTGTTTTGTAGGGAAAAAGAATGAATAACATCTATGTCATAGACTTGTCCACACTGTCTGAAAATGAACTCACTTGCCTAAGTGTGTTGGACAGTGATCCCCTCATGTGGCACAAACGACTTGGTCATGCGAGTCTAACTCAGCTTAACAAACTAGTCTCTAAGGACTTAGTGGTAGGACTTCCTAACATTAAGTTAAAGGAGTACAAATTTTGTGAGGCATGTGCTAGGGGAAAGCAGGTAAGGTCCTCTTTCAAAAGTAAGAAAATAGTCAGTACCACCAGGACGTTGGAACTGGTTCATATGGATCTATGTGGCCCTATGAGAACTTTGAGTAGAGGTGGTAAGAGATATGTGATGGTGCTAGTTGATGATTATTCAAGGTTCACTTGGACCTTATTCCTGGCATCTAAGGATGAAGCATTTGATATGTTCACCTCATTTGTCAAGAAAACTCAAAATCAATTAGGACATCAACTAGCATCAATAAGATCTGACCATGGTACTGAATTTGAGAATGCTAAGTTTGTTGAGTTCTGTGATGAACATGGTGTTAATCATAACTTTTCTGCTCCTAGAACCCCACAGCAAAATGGGGTTGTTGAAAGGAAAAACAGAACTCTTGAAGACATGGCAAGAACCATGCTTCTATCTAGCAAACTACCTCACAGCTTCTGGGCTGAAGCAATAAACACTGCTTGTTACATAATCAATAGATGCATGACCAGACCTCTGGTAGAGAAAACTCCCTATGAATTACTTAAAGGGAGAAAGCCCAACATATCCCACTTTAGGGCTTTTGGATGCAAGTGCTTTGTGCACAATAATGGCAAAGATTCCCTAGGAAAATTTGACCCCAGAAGTGATGAGGGAGTATTCTTGGGATATTCATCACATAGTAAAGCTTATAAAGCGTATAATAAAAGAACTATGTGTGTAGAAGAAAGTATACATGTTGTCTTTGATGAAACTAACATTCTTACTGAGAGACAGGAACCTGAAGATGAGAAGCTTGGACTGGTAAGAAGAAGCGATCACACTGAAGCAAGCATGAAAGGCGGAACAGGTGATGGACCAGGTTCAACTACCCTAAGCATCATGACAGGGGGAACTCAACATATGCAACATGGCCCTGATCCTGCTCTACAACAACAAGATATCATGGAATCATCTAGGAAAGAACAACTGGTACTTAAGCCACACATATATCAGAGTTCTCACCCTCTTGAGAACATCATAACAGATTTGGTATCTGGAATCAAGACAAGATCATCCTTGAAAGATCTGTGTGCATTTTATGCCTTTCTATCCATGATCGAACCAAAGAACATTGGGGAATCCCTACAAGATGCTGATTGGGTAAATGCCATACAAGAAGATCTGAATCAGTTAGAAAGAAGTCAAGTATGGAACTTGGTACCCAGGCCATTGGATAGATCCGTAGTTGGCACCAAGTGGGTCTTCATGAACAAGCTCGATGAGGATGGAACTGTTACAAGGAATAAGGCGAGATTAGTTGTTGAAGGATATAGTCAAGAAGAAGGAATTGACTATGATGAGACCTTTTCCCCTGTGGCAAGACTGGAGGCAATCAGACTTCTTATAGCATTTGCTGCACACATGGAATTCACTCTTCATCAGATGGATGTTAAGAGTGCCTTTCTAAATGGCTATCTGAAGGAAGATGTATTTGTCAAGCAGCCTCCAGACTTTGAAATCAAGGAATCACCTGGCCATGTATACAAACTCGACAAGGCTCTATATGGTCTCAAACAGTCACCAAGAGCAAGGTACGAAAGATTATCAAAATTCCTGCTAGAACATGGGTACAAACGAGGCAAAATTGATAGTACCTTGTTCTTAAAGGAAAAAATAAGGATCTTCTGGTTGTGCAAATATATGTGGATGATATCGGCGACGTCTGAGAAATTGAGCAAGGAATTTGCTATGCTAATGGGAAGTGAGTTTGATATGAGCATGATGGGTGAGCTAAACTTTTTCTTAGGCTTGCAAATTAAGCAAAACCCAAATGGAACAATGATCCACCAACAAAAGTATGTGAAAGAATTTCTCAAGAAGTTTAAAATGGAAGACTCAAAAGAAATAGACACTCTCATAGCCACAGCTACAAAACTGGATATGGATGAACCTAATTCATCTGTTGATCAGAAGCTATATAGAGGGATGATTGGGTCTCTATTGTATCTCACTGCCAGCAGACCTGATATTGTGTTCAGTGTGGGATTATGTGCTAGGTTTCAGGCAAATCCAAAAGAGTCCCACCTCACTGCAGTAAAGAGAATTTTGAGATATTTGAAAGGCACCATTGATTTATGCCTTTGGTATCCTAATGGTAGTAATTTCGATCTTGTAGGATATGCTGATGCTGATTATGCAGGATTCCTGGTTGACAAGAAAAGTACTTCATGTATGGCTCACTTTTTGGGTTCATGTCTTGTGTCTTGGGCTACCAAGAAACAAAATTCAGTAGCCTTGTCTACCACTGAGGGTGAATATGTGGCTGCAGCCTCATGTTGTGCCCAGTTGTTATGGATCAAACAACAACTCATGGACTTTGGTATTGATGTGGGATGCATTCCCATATTTTGTGATAACACTAGTGCTATTAGTATGACGAAGAACTCGGTTCATCACAAAAGGAATAAGCACATAGATGTTAGACACCATTTCCTAAGGGATAACTATGAAAAGGGAATGATCTCAATCGAATTTTGTGCTACTGATCATCAAATTGCTGATATATTCACTAAAACACTTAGTAGGGAGCATTTTGAGAGAAACATGCTGGAATTAGGGATGACTAAGATCACCAGTCTAATCATTGCTCAGCATCATGATTTTATTGTCATACTCTCTTGCCATGTATTAATGTGATTCTTTGATTGCTAATGATGTTTCTCTATCTTTGTAAATTGAGGCAAATTAAGGACTTCAACACGATGAACCTGGTTCATCTCTGCTGGTTCATCTGACTGACAAGGTACGTGCTCATCTCCACATAATTATTGAACTAACTACAGTCACACATGAGCAGGATTCTATCTATATTTGGCTCATTTCAAAGTCCTTGTACTAATCCCTGAATGAACCCGTTCCAAGAAGTCACATCAGTACTCAATTAGCCTAGAAGTAAGGAACTCTTAACCGTCAAATCAATGACACTCCTACAACTATTAGACTTCCACTTGAATAAATTTTCTACCCGTTGTATAATTAATATCCATATCTTATATAAGGTTCATCATTACTCTCATTTTCATAAAGTAATCGTCGAACCTAGATCATTAGTCTTCAAACCCAAAAACTGATCACTCTTTATTTTTTCCTAAACTTCACTCATAATCATCTCTTCACCACCATCTGCTTCATCTTTTTCATCACCTAATCGTGATTACGATGGAGGAAATTCTGAATCTGTCTCCAATTCTCCATCCGTTTACAGCTCCAATCACCAGAAATTCCATCATCCCCTGAAAATACCCTCGTTCTTGAACCCACTCCAAACCCTAATCCTGCCCCCAAGAATCGTCGTGTTAAAGTTCTTGCCCGGAAATCTGTTGTTTCTGGGGCTAGGGAAAAATTCTTGGAGGATGTTATTAAAGCAGACAAAAGTACTAAGTCAGATTTATCCAGTGAATCATTTAAATCAGCTAATGAGGAAGAAGCACCTGGTTCAACCAGTTCTGAAAAAGGTAATCTTGAAGTCGACTCTGAATTTACTTCTGTTGATAAAAGATTCGTGTTGGTAGGGTCTGTTATTGATGTCGAAATCTCTAGAAGGAAGAAGGATGAGAGAAAAGAAAGAATTCTTGAGAGAGAGGGATAAGAAGATGTGAGGGGATCTAGGGAGGATGGTACCACGTTGGCTATTTGTGGTCCCAATCCTGAAACTATGGGAGAAGAAGTCACTGATTTAGGGGAAGCATAGTAGAGGAAGCTGCAGCAGGTCTAGCAAGCTTAAAGAAAGGAGTAGATGAACCTGATTCATCTGGGGACGAGACACTGGCTGAAAGGCTAAGGAAATTGGGGGAGTCCTATAACCCCAAGAAAAGGAGGACTTAGAAGACCAAGAAGGCTTCTAACCCAGTTCCTTCCAAGAAGAGGAAAACTTCTGTAGTTGCTGATGCTCCTGTTCCTAAGGTGCGTGCTACACGTAGTGCTGTGAGAGAGGAAGAAGAACTGATTGAGAAGGCTTTTCTTGAGAACAAGAAAAAGAGAGTTGCAAAGAGAAAGGCTAAAGTAGGAGAACCTGTGGAGACTGTTGTGGTCGAAGAGGATACGATAGACCTGGTACTTCATGAGGAGCAGACTGCTCCTGTTGTGGTTGAGGCACCAGAATCAAAAAGCTCTAAGGATTCTTTGAAGAAGTCAGGTACAGTGTCTGCCACACTCACAAAATCTGTCAAAAGGACCAGTTCCAAAGCAAGAAAGGCGAAGGTTGTTGAAAAAAATGATGATAGAGAGTGGAGTGGAGAAGATGAGGGGGAAGTTGGTGAGATGACTACTGACAGAATCACCTTGTTTGGTAAAAGAACAATTCTGAAGGGAAAGTTGGTGAAGGATCTTGAGGAACCTGGGATGAGATACCTGCTGGACACACTGGATGTTCAAGGGTAGAAGAACAGGTTCTTCATATTGAAGGAAGGTTGACTGGTGGAATTCATGGGTAATGCAGTGGTCAAAGACGACAGGGTCACTACCACAGTCAAAGGAATTCAAGTCTCCTTTGATGCTAAAGAACTGGGAGAAATTCTGCAAATTCCTACTGAGGGCTACGAGGATTACACGAGGCAAAGATGGCCTAGTTTAGATGGGATGGCCGCAACAATCAATATTACCAGATTCTTCAGTGACAATGAAAGGGAAATTGAACCCAGGCCAGTCTACAAAAGTGAAATGAAGCCAGAACACAAGTTGTTCTTCGAGTTTGTCATCAAGTTCTTGCTTCCAAGACAAGAAAGAAGGCACATAGCCAACTATAGACAAGAAAGAAGGCAATGGTATGTTTGTTTAGGGGTAGGCAAATAAATTGGCTAGCCTTCATCATCCAACTCTTGGACAGAGTTGTGAATGGAACAAAAGCACATGCAATTCCATATGGCTTTATTCTGACCGCTGTGCTTTCTCATTTTGATGTTCCTGTGAAAAAGACTGAGATGGATACTGCCAAAGACTATTTTGGGAAAGATACTTTGCTGACTTGCGATTATACTGTCATTGTTCCTGCAAATGAACCTGGTTCATCTAGGAAGCAACCTGTCAACGGCAAAGTTAGAACTCTGGTGCAGGAAAGCGAGATCAAGGATATGGAAATCCTTCGTTTGAAGTCTCGTTTGATTAAGGTTGAAGCTGAGCGGGATGCTCTCAGGGCTGAATTAGCAAAAGAGAAGGAAAAGAACGAGGGTGTTCTTAATCAGATGCTTTCTCTTCTGCAAACCAAGACCACAACCTCCTCTACACCTTCCCATCTTTAGGCTGTCCAGAGCTTCCAAAACTCCTCTTTATACCAGTTGTTATGCTTCTTTTGTTTTTATTCTGTTTTGCTCATGGTTAGGGTTGTTTTTGTTTTGTTTGTATGGTGTTTGATGTATGTTCCTAATCAATGAATTTTTGCTATTTTGTTATTGACTTGTATTAATTTATTAGATAGCTAACATTTATTGGTTTCTTATGATGATTAATCATGTTTGCACCTGCAGTAGCCTCAATGGCCATGAGTAATTGTTAACAACACTGGTGAGTTTATCATTTTGCAAACTTTTCGATGATGCCAAAAGGGGGAAGAAAAAAGTTCTTTTATATTTCAAGTGATATTTATAACCTAATGAACCAGGTTTCTCTATGATAAATGCTTAAGAAACATATAAAGTGTTTGAGTTGTATACAGGGAGAAGAACATAGTTTGTCATAATCAAAAAGGGGGAATTTGTTGACCCATGTCACTACATAGTTTTGAAGATTGACAAAAGGTTGACCAGTTGAAACAGGTCCATTAAAGCACACAACGTGAACTGACGAGCTGACACATGAACCGTATATGCTTAGGAGATGTTTTGAATATGAAATATCAATGTACCAAGAGATTGTCTCCTAATGCGAAAAGGTTGCAAACTGATCTGATTAATTGAAGTCGAATTCCGCAAGGAAAGTAACAAAAGCAAGGAAGTTGAGTTTGGTTCGAATTGGTTCACCCAGGTAGAGTTGAACTGGAATTGGAAGACAAGCTCAACGACTGACTCTATAAATACTTGATGTATTTCTGCTGGAATTCAACACGCACAAAGCTGAAGTGAATGAAAGTCTGAAAGCAAAATTCCCAGAGTTATTTTTGCTAGCAGAATCATTGTGCGATGCAAAGGCTACAGTTCAACTAGAAGAACCAGTTCCATCAGATTGATTATTGAGTCTAGTTGATTGTAGTAGGAGTTTTTAATATTGTATCTTTCAGCTTTCATAGAAGCAATTGTAATAGGTACGTATTGTTCAAGTTAGAATTAACTTGAGGTGTGTAGAAATTAGCTAGGTGCTAGTTAATACAAAGGGTTAGAGCTAATCCTTAGGATTACAAAAGAGTTTATTTTGTAAGTCCGTTTGGCTCAGAGTTTTTAGTAAGAGTTGAGTAAATCCTACTGAGTAGTAGGTCATGATTTTTTCACCTTTTGAGCCAGGTGTTTTCTGCGTAAAAATCTCTGTGTTTTTACTTTACTGCTTCTTATTATTCCGCAACAGTAGTAGTTGGAACACCAAGAAGAACCAGGTTCTTCTACTGAGACAGCACTCGAAAATTGGGTACCACACAAAGTAACCTATCTTCTTGTGTGGTATTGAAGTCTAAATAATCAGAGAGAAAGATGTGGGTTTTGGAAATGACACGATGAATCGTATCCTGATATTTCATTAATTACAATTAACAATGTAAGATTATACGTCACGACCCAAATTCATTATAGGTCGTGTTGGCGCCCAACACCGATGCTAGGCAAGCCAACACTTATTAATCTAGTTATTTCCACTGTCAATATGTTTGCTAAGTGAATAATGTTCTTAATTAATAAATTTTTTAGCAATTTAAAGATATAAAGTAATTAAACAAAAGCAACAAAGTGCAAATCGAAGTCATAACAATAAATACAAAACCATAAGTCTACTAGTGTGCGTGCCAAGACCTGGTGTCACAAGTATATGAGAATTCTAGTAAAATATACAAAAGAATACTAGTCTACTGTCTGAAAAAGAAATAGACAGAAATGAACAAAAAGGAAGACTCCAGTTGCTTCAGAACGGCTCGGAAAGCAGTTCACCGTGAAGTCTCTAAGTGCAAGTCAAGCGTGTGCGCTGGACTAGTAACCAGATGCACTTGCCCCAGATCCTGCAGATTCAAGTATATAAGTGTACCGTGAGTACATAAACAACATGTACCCATTAAGTATCCAGTCTAACCTTGAAGAAGTAGCGACGAGAGGTCGACTTCGACACTTACTAAGGGCCAAAAACATAATAATATGAAGTTTTAATTAATCATGAAATATACAATGACAATAGAGTTTAACAAGAAGTAAGTAAACAAATCCTTCTTTCAAGTAAGAAGTAAATCATTTCTCTCATATATTCCTTTCACATTTCAAGTCCGTGAAACATTATTAAATATAAAAAGGAATTCCGGTATCACTACACACGAGTTATGCCGAGGACGTACAACCCGATCCAAATATACATAATAATATATTGTGCACTGCCGAGGGTCGAACGGGTCGAACCATATAATATCTCAATAAATCCTGCCGAGGCGAACGACCCGCTCCCATGAGAGTGGTAGAAATTTACCCTGCTCGCAGAATATATTTGCGAAGCGGTTGAACATAGGTGTTCTCACTTTATCATAATATTTCTCAATATATTTTTGAAATAGGAAATTCAACTTGGAACTTTAAAATATTAAAATTCTCAACTTCACTTTAAATCCAACAAGTAGCAAACATAATCAAGCAACGATATCAACAAATCATGGTGTAAGCCTAAATTTATCCGGACATAAGTCGGAATAGTGACTACGCACGGACTCTCGTCACATTGTGCATGCGTAAATACCACAAATAGAAGCACATTTTGATTTAGGTTCACCTATGGAATTCTCTCTTACAAGGTTATAGAAGAGACTTACCTCGTCTCAAGGCCTACTTTCCGGTCCAAGAATGTGCTCACACCCTCAAATAGGTGCCGAATCAACCCAAAACTAATCAAATAGTATATAAACTAATCAATACATACTCAAAACTTCGTATTCCGACTATTTAAGAAGTTACCCACGAAAATATAAGGTTCTTAAAATTCACCCTGGGCCCACGTGCCCGGATTCCGAAAATTTTTGAAGAAAGTCATTACCCATAACTTTAGGAACATAAATATATGATTTTTATCAAATTCCATAACCATTTTTGTGGTCAAATCTCAATTTTACCCAAAATCTAGGTTTTCATCTAAACCCTTGATTTCACCAATTTTTACATGTTAATCTACCCATAATCTATGTATTTAACTCATGTTGTGTAGAAATTACTTAACTCAAAGTGCTATGTGAAAACATTCATCCAAAAGCTCCAAAAATCGCCCAAGAGATGAAAGAAAAGTGAGATAAATGGCCTAAGTCGTGCATTAAATGAGCTGGGCACAGGCCTCTAATGTCGCATTTGCGACACTAGGTTCGCAAATGTGAACCCTGCGCTTCAGCTGCTGAGGTCGCAAATGCAACGAAAGTGTCGCAAATACGAACACTGTTGAGGTTGCAAATGCGGCTCAGGTGTCGCAAATGCGAACACTGCCCAATTCAAGCTTCTTCGCAATTGCGAAGCTCTTCTCGCAAATGCGAACTATTTCTCGCATTTGCGAGAACTGCAACTCCAACACTCACACTAGAAAAACTTATGTGTTTTCAACTCCTACCACACATCCGAAACTCACCTGAGCCCTCGGGGCTCCACATCAACTACCCACACAAGTCTAATAACCTCATACAAACTCGCTCGAGCAATCATAACATGGAAATATCATAAAAACTATGAATCAGACGCCAAAACGCATGAATTGACTCATGAATTCAAAAACTTCCAAAAAGACTTCCGCTCGTCCGATTCCTATCAAATCAACTCGGAATGACACCAAATTTTGTGTGCAAGTTTTAAATGACATTAGAGAACTATTCCCCATCTCGGAATTTCATTTGAACCTCGATATCACTAAAACCCGCTCCAAATCAAATTTAAAGAACTTAGAAACCTTCAAAGAACCAACTTTCGATATTAGGCACCGGAACGCTCCTGGGACTTTCAAAACCCGATCTGAGCATACTCCCAAGTTCTAAATCATCACACGAACCTATTGGAACCGTCAAATCCTGATTCCAAGGTCGTTTACTCAAAATATTGACCGTAGGCAAACTTAGCCTTTTAAGGCGAACTTAAGGAACCAAATCTTCTGATTTCATCCCGAATGCTTCCAAATCTCAAACTAACCTTCCCCGCAAGTCATAAAATAGTAAACGCACATATGGGGAGTCTTATTTAGGGAACGGGGGTTCTACAAAGCAAAACGACCGGTCGGATCATTACATTCTTCTCCTCTTAAACAAACGTTCGTCCTCGAACGGGTCTAGAATCATACTTGGAGTGCTTAACAAGTGAGGATATCTGCTCCGCATGTCCTCCTCGGATTCCCAAGTCGCCTCCTCGACTGGTTGGCCCCTCCACTGGACCTTTACCGTGAAAATCCTCTTGGAGTTCAACTGGTGATCCTACCTATCAACAAAAGTCAACACCGGGCCCGCTTGGTCCAAACTCGAAATTCTGACCAAAACCCGATCACTCATTCACCCCCGAGCCCGATTATGTGATTTATTTATGAATCCGACCTCAATTTAAGGTCTAAATCTCCAATTTACCAAATCCCTAATTTCTACCCAAAAATCCCCAATTCTACCATGAAAATCTTAGATTTTACATTGAAAACATGTAAAATGTAGTGAAATATTGAAAGGAAATATGTTAGAATCACTTACCAATGATTTGGGGAAGAAGGAGTCTTGGAAAAATCGCCTCTAAGGATTTAGGTTTTGAAATTTGAAGAATGAAACAAAAATCCCGTCTAAGTCATATTTTGTTCAGCTGCAGATGTCGCATTTGCAACTTGCGCTTCGCAAATGCGAGAAAAGCTTCGCAAATGCGGAACTCCCACATTTATACTGCCTTCGCAAATGCGAACAAAATGATCGCAAATGCGAAATCTGAGGATCACAAATGCGACCCATGTCTTCGCAAATGCGAAGAATCTCCCTCCCCAGCTCCCATCGTAAATGCGAAACTTTGTTCACAAATGCGAATACTGGCCTTCCGCAAATGCGACCTCGTGATCGCAAATGCGAACCTAGGCTGACCCAGGCACACTTCGCAAACGCGAACCTGACAGAAGATAATGCGAGATCAGAGGCCAAATCCTAGAAATTGCAGACACCAACAAATGTTCTCAGTCTAATTCACTCCGTAGCCTATCCGAAACTCATCCGAGTCCTGGGGACTCCATATCAAACATGCACACAAGTCCTAAAATGTCATACAAACTCGCTCGCGCGATCAAATCACCAAAATAACGCCTAGAACTACAAATCGGACACCAAATCAAAGGAAATTTTTAAGAAAGCTTTAAAGCTTCTAGTGTCACAACCGGACGTCCGAATCACGTCAAACCAACTCCGTTTCTCACCAAATTTCACGGATAAGTCATAAAAATGGTATTGGACCTATACCAAATTTCGAAATCAAATTACGGACCCGTTATCCAAAAAGTCAAATTTTGGTCAAACATTTCAAATTCATTAAGCCTTTAACTTTTAAATTTTGACAAAGTCCGATATCTCGGGCTAGGGAATTTCCATTCGATTGCGGGCATACGCCCAAGTTCTAAAGCACGGTACGGACCTACCGGGATCGTTAAAACACAAATCTTGGTCCTTTTACTCAAAATGTTGACCAAAGTCAACTAAAATGAAGTTTTTAGGTAAAAATTCTTATTTTTCTCTGTTTTTAACATAAATCAATTCGGCGACAGACACAAAATTTATGAGCTCAATATGTTCCCATGGCATTGAGTTGTTACAAAGAAATCAAAATATGAAGATAAACGTACTTTCATAAACCACAAAGAGAGTAACGAAGTGTCATGCCATGTCATATATATTTTTTAAAATTGATTTATTATATTTAATATGTTTTACTAAGCTAACTAGCTATTTTGGAGTGTTATGTCGTATTTTTCATATAAAATATAAAAATTCCGGTGGTATTTATTCTTTAATTAATTTGGCTAAAATTGGATGACTTTTATGTGACAAAACATAAAAAAGTTTTTCTTTTTTTTTGTGTTACATGCACAAAGTTGAATAACTTTGATATGATAAAAATAATAAAATAACTTTTATGTTACAAACTCAAAATCAAATGACCATCTATAAAAGTTACTCCAAAATAAAGCAATATGATTAATAATACGGTGAATCCTTAACATAAAATAGATTCTACCTACAAATTTTCTAGTTTTAATGACCCTTGTCTTATCTTCTCAAAACAGTGGACATATTGCTTCAATAATAGGATTTTTATCGCAGAAATCATCTGCCTAGGTACAGACTGGTAAGTATTTAATTTGTTCTATCTCTTAATCAGAGGCTTTTGGCTCGAGCCCTAAATAGAGAGTTATTTTTGCTATAGCGTCGGTGGACTCAAGATGTTTTAGTCATGAGTGCTTAATTGTATTTAACTGAACTTTCTACTTTCTGAGATTAGGTGCTCAATCAATATTTTTATATATATCATTCCTCCCCTCTGTTTTAATTTATGTATGTATTTTGATTCAACATAGAGTTTAAGCAAAAAATTAAAGTAAGACTTTTGAATTGTGTGATCTTAAAAGCATAAATAGTAAAAACTTTGTAAGCCCATAACATTTGTATAACTATAAAAACTCCTCATTAAGGATGAAATGAACAAAATAAAAAGTTTAAAACTAAATTATTTTTAAATATAAAAATATTTCTTTTTTGGAACAGACAAATAAAAAAGAATGTCACATAAAATAAAATGTATGAGTACTAGTTTTTTACATAATAATATGTTTTTTGGCTAAAAGCCAATGGGCGCCCATAAGGTTCGATATAAATCCGTCATTGCTAAGGAGCGCATTCCTCTCAATACGAGACTTTCCATCACGAATCTAAAATTAAACGGACTTTAATGCAAATATTAGACACCAAATAAAAAACAAAAAAGAAAAACAATCATCTGTGCCGGTATCACATGATTGATAGACTAGCTGGTTTTTCAGTGAAAGTTGAACTTTTTATTGCCTTTTGACGTCCTTTTTTGCTGTATGCTCTATAGAGCTGAATCACCTCTATTTCCTTATCTGATCTGTGCGATTCTCTGCCACCAACTTATGGCCCTCGTTCCCTGGTCTTTGGTGCGCTAACATGTTAACCACCTTTAGAATATTCCAAATATTTTCAATACATTATTATTTCCTTATTTAAGAATCCGCTATAATAATGGAGTTTAATAAGTTATATCCATCGTTTGTGTAAACACTATTTTTTATATTAATATTAGCAGGTAATGTGTCTTATCTTTGAGATTAATTACAAATCTTATATTTTAAGAAGGCTTACATGTAAGTATCTTTTAGATGAAAAAACCGTTTGTTGTTGATATGTTTGCTCGACTTCTGCTTTCCAATATTTTCTTTATTCAGTGATGTACTGTTAAATTGAGTGGCCGTATGATTCACTGAAGAACTTGGTTCTTTCCGTGCTCTTTAAACTTGAAGTAAAATAAACAGTAAAGTAAACACAACAGTTTTTACGTGAAAATTATCTGGCTCAAAGGGGCAAAAACCACGACATACTATGTAGGATTTTCAACTTCAACTCCACTAGAACAATGAGCCAAAAATATATCAATTACAAGACTATAATTCAATTCTATCCAGTACTCCTACTACAATTATTTGATTTACAAGTTACTCTAACTTGTAAAGCAAACACTCACTCCAACTCAGTAATTATTTGTGACACTTGATTACAACTCAACTTCCTAAAACACATTTGCTAGAATGACTCAAGAAGAATACAATACAAGTAATTGACTAGAGAAAACAACATATGACTCTTCAGTTTATGAGTGAAGGATGAAAACATAAGTCCAAAGTAGATTGTATTTAAACACATCTACTTCAGATCTTCTAGGAGTCCTATACATAGTTAGCTTCTCCATTGATAGCTAGGACTCCTACTGTTCCAAAGATTTCATAAGCGTTGGGACTCTTGTCTCTGACTGAATTATCCGTATCTTCTTAAGCAACAATCCTTATCACATGTAGCAGCCTTCTTCCACTAAACTCAAACCTGGGTAACTTTGAGATAATGTTATTGTCTTGTGTAGATGTACAATCACCAACCTCAGGAGTTGGTTCTTTAGAACAATTAAGCAGCTACGTTAAAGACCTGGTTCTTTGAATTATTACATTTAGTCATACTTTGTTAATCATCAAAACCTCAATACTCAACAAATTCCCCCTTTTTGATGATGACAAACTTTGTACACAGTAGAACTAGGTAATCACATCAAAGAACCAGATAATCAGTTCACAACCCACAAGCTCCCAACCTTATCTTCCCCCTTTTGGCATCATAAAAAAAACAAAAAGACGTTAGACAGATGAAGCACAAATAACGTAAGATTCAAGTCCAAACAGGTTGCAACACAAGATTAAGAAATATCAAGGCAAACAGACTAGGTTGAGCATCCAATATTGTACAAAGCAATTAAGCAGAACAAGAAGAGACATTAAGTAGTGCCAAAAGAAGCCCAAGGTCTCGTCTTAATCATTAGAACTAAATAAACTAAGAATACTACAAACTATTCAGACTAAGACAGAAGAGAAAAATATAAAGCATCACCGGAATAACAAAGGACACTAAAGAAACATGTTTATGGGTGAGAGATAGAGGGGGTGAATGCTTTCACAAGGGTGGAAATCTGTTGGGCATGAGCTTCCCTATCTCTTTTAAGCTCTTCCCTAAGTTGCATGGTTTCCTTTCTCAGCTCATCATTGTCTTCACAAAGCTTGGCATTCTCTTCAACAGCTAACTCCAACCTCTTACTAAACTCTGCAGCCCTATTGCTCCCAGGTAGAATAGCAGATCATGTGGGTCATCTAGCCTTGATCTCCTCATAGACATATTGCTTGAGGGTAAAAACATCCAAAACATCATTATGGTTTCCATACTTAAGCTCAGGTAAGGCAATGTTGAGCTTGTCAAACAACTCAGTCAACATCAAAACCATAAGGCATAGCATGCTTAGGTTTGGAAGTGTCTGCAGCTATTGCCATATGCTGAATCATCAAGCTAGGGATATTTATAGGTCTACCAGTGTCAAGTAGTTCCATTACAACCATTTATAGTAGACTAGCTCCGTGCCTTCTCTCAGACCTCTGAAGAATGCAGGAATTGACAAAATGAAACAACAACTTGTGGAAGGGTGTCATATCAGTCTTGTATACCTTCTGGGGAGCATCCAGTTCAAACATTTGAGAAAACTTTCTTTTGAACATAATGCCAGTGTCAACATCATTGTCTATGGCTGGCCACCTTTTCTTCATGTAATTGTCAAATTCCAAAGAAGAGGTATTCAGAAGCACCCCCAGCTCCTCAACATCAAACTCCATTTCAAATCGATCTACATTACTCTTGACTACCTTCCCATCAAATTTAAAATTTGCATAGAACTCCATGACAACAAGAACACATACCTGAGGGAAAGCTTTGACAAACATGTGCTTCCGCACCTGTTGCTTAAGTTTTTTTACTAGTTGAGCCATCCCCTTCTCATCAGTGTTTGCAAGAATCTTCCCATTTAGCACTTTTCTGTTCCTGAACTCTAAGTCGATCAACTGCAACTGGAACATTCTTTCTTTTCTTTCCCCTACTAGCCCTTGCAGAAGAGGTAGCAGTATTTGTAACTTTGGAAACCTTTGTCTTTGGTGTAGAGGACTTAGCTGGCAAAGCAGATTCAAATTTATCTTCTCCATCCAGCTCAACCACAGGTTCCACAATTGAGACCTTCTTCCTTGTCTTATTGGCACTTATAGACTCCTTAATGAATTGTTCATCAACAACCTTTCTTTCACTCCTTGTAAGAGGAGTCTTGGCAGGAGGGCCCACTCCTTTCCTTGTTGGGACTGCTGACTTTGTTGCTTTCACATGAGTCTTCCTGGATTTTTTCCTACCTTAGACAATTTCAAGTCATCTTCATCACTGCTAACTTCTTCATCTCCAGTGAAAGGAATTAACAGAGACCCAGATTCTTGAGACCTTGTCTCTTCACCAGTTTCTTCTGAAAATCTATGACACAGCCTTCAGATTCCTTACTCAAATTCTGTTTTCTTCCTCACTCTCTTCATCCACTCCTTCACTCTCACTTAATTTTTCTTGATCCTCACCCTCACTCTCAGAGTTGTCCTTTTTTTCACTCTGATTTTCTTCTTCTGCAAAATCATTTACTTGTTCACCTATCTTATCATCCATATTTCTCTCCTTCGCATCTCTGGATGATCCCTCATTCTCACTCTTTTCTTCTTCATTAGCGATGTTTTGTCCACAACTTCTTCTTTTTTCACCCCGTCATCATCCTCAGTCCAACTAAATAAAAGACCATCGGATGCCTCCTTTTGCGCAGGTTCTTTACTTCCTTCCCCCTCAACCACATGCCCCACAATAGTAGTGTCTACCTCCTTCCTTAGATCACCTACACCCTTTTCTACAATGAATTACTCCACTTGTGGTTTCTCACTCATGTGTGGGAGAGTATATAAGGGTGAAACATCTATAGAGGATGCCACAACATCTAATTTCAAAGGAGGATGTTGTACCTGATAAGCAATGACTGTAACTAATTCCCCCTGAACCACATATTCCTTGACCAATGCATTTACCTGAGTAGCAGCATCTACACTTTCTTGATAGATTTTCTTGGAGTATCCTTGACCTTTGTTGACTTAGAGGTATTTTTTGCAGTAGGCTCAGGTGCATGTGTGGTTGGTTTTGGAAGTGGGGTTACGGTGGGTGGGGATGATGAGAGCAACAGGAACATGAGATGATGATGTAGAAACAGTGGAGGATATCTAAGGAGAAGGAGCGGGTGTGGGTGTGAGTTCACTTGATGGCTTGGAACTTTTCTTTTATTTGGGCTTCTTGATTTTGAATTTTGCTTCAGCCTTGGATGATGTTTTGGCTTTAGAGGGGGTTTGACTGGATTTAGGCATGGTGATCAGATAAGAGACTCGATGAAGATAATGGGAGAATTGGTTCTTGATATTTGCTCTTGATTCTTGCTTAGGGTTTGGAAGAAACAGTGAGGTCTGAGAAGCTGATCATAAGGGCCTTTTGAAGATATTACTCGTAATTTGACTGGAAGAAAGAAGGTGACCAAATTTGAGTGCTAACGAGACTCTTATAACGGTTACTTTGGTTGTTAGGATTTCAAGAGTAATTGAACTCTAATTGTACTAGGATTCTCCCTTACTATTTGACTAGAAGACGATGTGAAGCGATGCCGACGAAATTAGAAGTCTGAGCATAGCAATATCTTACGATATTATGTCCCAGTGAATTAACACAATATGGAACATACCTAAGTTGAGGAACCAACTCCTTAGAAGCTCCTTACTTGTTTCTGCAATAAAGCTTCAACACCTTCATATTAGTATCTTACAACACAGTTATCATCCAGATTTTCCAAGCAAGTGTGTGTGCTTAATACAAGCACGAAGTTAAATCAAACACATTGTACTTAATTATCTACATCTAATTATACCTTTTTAGCCAATCACTAGGGTTCAACTTAGTTGAAAGAATTGATTAGACCTGCTTCTAGTCTATTCCTTTCAAAGTGATCCCTACTCAGAGCTTTGGTAAATATATCAACAATTTGATCTTTAGTTTCACAGAAATTAATTGAGATATTTCCATTTTCAACATTGTCTCTGAGAAAGTGATGTCTAATGTCAATGTGCTTGGTTCATTTCTAGTGACATGGATTTTTAGAATTGTTTATTGTAGTGGTGTTATCACAGAAAATGGGAACACAATAAACAAATATACCATAGTCCCTTAGTTGTTGTCTTATCCATAGCAACTGAGCACATCAGGATGCTACTGCCATATATTCAGCCTCAGCTGTAGATAAGGCCACTGTGTTTTTCTTCTTGATTCCCCAATACACTAGACAAGAACCTAGAAAATGAGCTGTTCCTGAAGTTCTTTTCCTGTCAACATGAAAACCTGAATTGTCAGCATCAACATAACCAACTAGATCAAAGCTATATCCTGTGGGATACCATAGGTAGAGGTCAGGTGTCCCCTTGAGATATTTTAGTATCCTTTTGACAACCTTCAGGTGAGATTCCTTGGGAATTTCCTGAAATCTTGCATACAATCTCCCACTGAATACAATATCAGGCCTGTTTGCATTGAGGTACAACAGTGACCCAATAATTCCTCTATATAGTTTATATTCAACACTTTTCCCTTCTTCACTAAGGTCCGGTTTTGTTGTGGTTGCAATGCGAGTGTCAATGGAATTAGAGGAGTCCATATACAACTTTCTTAGTCGTTCCTTGATGATATATTTCTAATTATGTATTATGGGTAGGTGTTTTCTTGATTTCCAGCCCCAGAAAGAAGTTCAATTCACCCATCATGCTCATTCCAAACTCATTTCCCATCATCTCAGCAAATTCCTTGCACATTGCTTCATTGGTAGCCCCAAAGATAATGTCATCCACATACACTTGCACAATAACAATATTCTTCCCTCTACTCCTTAGAAATAGAGTGTTATCCACCTTTCCTCTTACAAAGTTGTTGGCTAAGAGGAACTTTGAGAGTCTTTCGTACCAAGATCTTGGAGCCTGTTTCAGTCCATGAAGAGCTTTATCTAACTTGAACACATAGTCGGGAAATTCTTCACTTTCAAATCCAGGAGGTTGTTTGACAAACACTTCCTCCTTTAGATAACCATTCAAGAAGGCACCCTTTACATCCATCTGATATAAGGTGAACTCCATGGCATCAAAGGCTATCAACATTATTATAGCTTCCATTCTAGCTACAAGTGCAAACGTCTTATCATATTCAATGCCCTCCTCTTGATTGTATCCCTGAACCACCAGTCTGGCCTTGTTCCTTGTGATATTTCCTTGTTCATCCAAGTTGTTTCTGAACACCTATCTGGTACCTATGAAAGTTTTGTTCTTGGGTCTCTGTACCAAGTGCTAGAACTTGCTTCTCTCAAACTAATTTAGTTCCTCTTGCATGGCCATAATCCAGTCTGGATATTTTAGAGCTTCTTTGATGGTCATAGGTTCAACTTGTGAGAGAAATACTATGAGTGCACTCCTGCATTTGGATCAGAGATGATATTCTCAAGAGAATGTGAACTTTGATGCTTACATGGTTTGATCTGTATACCCAGAGAAGATTCACCCTAGCGTGACCCAACGGAACATGTTCAGTGGGTATGGCTTCATCAGTCTGTTTAGCAGTTAGAGTAGTTCTTTCTTCTTCTTGTTCCTTATAATCACTATCAATTTCCTTGTGGTCTTCGGATCCATCTTCATCCTGAGGTTCAGATTCCTTTGTAACTCCATCACCAGTGAGTCCTATGTCATAATCTTCATCCTGCAGACCTTTCTCAACCAAATTTCTAGATTCATCAAAGATAACATAAATATTTTCTTCTACACACATAGTTCTTTTATTAAAAACTTTATAGACCTTACAATGTGAAGAGTAACCCAAGAAAATTCCCTTATTATTTATGTCATCAAACTTATCTAGAGCTTATTTTCCATTACTATGCACGAAACATTTGCACCCAAAGGCTCTTAGGTGAGTGATGTTGGGTTTTCTTCCTCGAAGTAACTCATAGGGAGTTTTCTCAAGAATGAGTCTGACCATGAATCTGTTTAGCAGGTAACAAGTAATATTGACTGCCTCAGCCCAGAAACTCTTAGGCAGTCCACTAGAAATTAACATGGTCATCCCCATGTCTTCTAGAGACTTATTCTTGCTTTATACAACCCCATTTTTTTGAGGAGTTATAGGTGCAGAGAAATTATGGTCAATACCATATGAGCTATAGAACTCAAGGAATTTTGAATTTTCAAACTTAGTTCCATGGTTAGTTATTATACTTAATACATTGTACCCAGTTTTTGTTAAATCATTCTAACAAATACACAGAAAACAACAAAGATTGCATCTTTAGATCCCAAAAACAGAGTCCAGGTATACATGGAGAAAGTCATCAAAAATCACAAATACGTACATCTTACCTACTCTGCTCCTTACTCTCATCGGTAAACATAGGTCCATGTGAAGGAGTTCCACAGGTTTAGAGGTACTGACACCCTTTTTAGATTTAAAGGATGACCTTGCATATTTCCCTCTAACACAGGAATCACACACCTTGTTAGAGGAGAACTCAACTTTTAGTAGACCAAGGAATAATTCCTTTGCTGCCAACTTGTTGAGTTGATACAGACTGGCATGTCCTAGTCTTCTATACCATAGCAGTGGATCATCTTCCACTACACTCAAACATGTGTTCTCACTCTGGGGAAATGGCATAATCGATATCTTATAGACATTGTTATGTTTCTTACCCTTTAACATAATTTCATCAGTATCAAGCTTAGTGACAGTGCAAATTTTGGAATTGAATTTTACCTCATTTTCTTTGTCGCACATTTGAGAGATGCTTATAAGATTGTGTTTAAGACCTACCACATAATACATATATATTCTATATCATGAGAGAGTGACTTACCAACCTTGCTAATACCTGTTATCTAGCCTATTTTTCATTTCCAAATGACACACTCCCTCCTTAGAAGGCTGTCAGTGAGAGAAAAAGTTTTTATTTTCTCCAGTCAGATGTCTTGAGCATCCACTGTCTAGATACCCATATTGATTGTTCCGTCTCACCTTAGCCAGCGCCAGAATTCACAAGTTAGTTTTAGGAATCCAGACAAGCTTAGGTCCCTTTTTGTTTGAAAAAAGATGAATCAGATCTCTTCTTGCCCAGAAAGAGAGATGATTAGTAGCTATTTTCTTATTAACCTTAACCCACTTCATATGGACAAGATGATTGACCTTTGGATCCTCAATTCCGTCTTCACATTCTTAGCAATTCCAAAGGTGCTTCTTAACTGAGCAGGAATTAAGGCATGACAAGTGTCTCTAAAGTGTCCTACCTTTCCACAATTAGTGCACATGTTATTTTCAGAAATTCCTACATACTTTGGGTCAAACTTAGGGACAAGTTTTCTGTATCCAATTGCAGATTTGTTAGAGCTACAATTTTCATTCAGCCAATTCAAGGCATCATAAGATCTATGCCATTTGCTTAATCTAGAGAGTTCATAATTAGCCTTTTCTAGATTTTCCTGCAGGATTTTATTCCTATATTCAGCATCACAAAGATTATCTTTAGCCCTTTTTGATTCCTTTTCAAGCTTATCTTGCAAATCACTCATTTTTCCCTTACCATTTATATCAGGAGGCTTCTCATTCTTAGAAGTAAGCTCAAGAACTTTGTTCTTAAGGTCTTTGACTTGTTCTTCTAGATTAGCTCTGTCAAATTCAAGCTTTTTGACATCAAGTTTGATACATAAAAGATAGCTTATTAGCTGATCATTTCCAGTACACATTTTATCTATTTCATTTATCAAGGTCACAATTATTTCCATCAGTTGTTTTTTTAGACATATCACAAATATTTTCTTTCAAGTTAGAGATATTTACTTGATTTGTTTCATCTTCAGTTTCGGAATCACTCATGGCCATCATTCCTATCACTTCTTCCTTTGTTTTGGAATCTTCAATCGCCATCAATGCCACTACATTATTTTCATCTCCAAATTCATCTTTCAAGGTCCTCCATATATCATGAGCAGAGATAAAAGAGGACACTCTGAAGAGAGTGTTTTTGGACAAGCTTTTGTAGAGCAGGTCCTTTGCTTTTGCATTTTTCTGAACTAGCTGACAATCTTCCTCATCGTATTCGTCTTCTCTTTTGTTGCACTTGTTACCTTCACTATCCAATTTGGTTGGGTGAATTGGTCCTTGACTAAGAATTACCCATAGATCAAAGTCAGTAGCCTGAAGAAATGTTTCTACGTGTAACATCCATTCATCATAGTGGTGTTCATAAAATAAATGAGGTCTTTTAATGTGCATTCCAAGATGTACTGGGGCTCTGTCTCCACAGCCTGGTGTTCATCAATTACAACATAGAGTCTCATAACCTCATCATTATTTTCTTCCTTTTTATCACTTCCAATATCCTCATATGCTGCCAAGAAATCCTACTTCATTGCTTTAGTGAATCCTTTGCCTAGGATTTTTTCTTTGTTGAAACCCTTTTCTCTCATCTTCTCCCGTTTCTCTTTTTCAGCTCGTTCTTTCTTCCACTCAATTTCCCACATTAGACAATCCTTGACCATGTGATCTAGCTTGCTATACTTATAGAATCCATCATAATTAGCTTTGTCGATATGCTTAGGCTTACTACTGGTCTCTCTCTTGGATGCACTTTAACCTCTTGAACTTGACAAACATTGCTAGATCGGGGTCATCATTGTCAGATTCATCACCCTCAAGCACTTCAATAACCAAGGCCTTATCCATATTTGGTTCTTCCTTACGCAGTTCTATCTTTCTCATTTCATGAGTCTTTAAGTTTCCAACCAACTCACCAAGTGAGATTTTGTCCAGCTCCTTGGCTTTTTGGATTGTAGTGACTTTTGATTCCCATGAAGCTGGAAGGATCCTTAGAACTTTGCTGACCAACTCTTCTGAGGTAAACGCCTTTACAATGATTTCAGTTCATTAGTTATTATAGTAAACCTAGTCATCATATCCTGGATAGGCTCAGACTCCTTCATAGCGAAGAGTTCATAGTTTCTCATAAGTAGCTCTATCCTTGATCTCTTCACTTGGTTTGTTCTTTCATGAGAACTTTGGAGTGCATCCCATATCTGCTTTGCATTAGAGCACACATAAATTCTATTGTACTTATCAGAACCAAGTCCACAGATAAAGATTTTCTTAGCCTTCGCATTCTTCTCCGTCATTATGAAATCTGCTGCCACAAATTCAAAGGGGTCCTTTGGAACTGTTTCATTTTGTGCATTTCTTTTAGAGGGAGTCAATGGACCTTGCTTCACTATGGTCGATAGTTCATAGCATTTAGCTGTCAGAAAGTCTTCCATTCTTGCTTTCCACCAATTGTTATATTTTCCATTGAACAGGGGTAGTCTCGTAGTTGATTGTCCTTCATTAATTCCGGGTGGAACACTCATCTTGATTCTAGGATCTCTCTAGGTGTTAACCGTTTGTGTGAGAGAACCTGCTGATACCAATTGTTAAATTGAGTGCCCGTATGATTCACTAAAGAACTTGGTTCTTTACTGTGTTCCTTAAACATGAAGTAAAGTAAAAACAATAGTTTTTACGTGGAAAATCACTCGGCTCAAAAGGTACAAAGATCATGACCTACTACGTAGGATTTTCAACTTCAACTCCACTAGAACAACGGGCCAAAATGTATCAGTTACAAGATTGTAATTCAACACTCTCCAGTACTCCTACTATGACTATTTGATTTACTAGTTAGTCTAACTTGTAAAGCAAACACTCACTCAAACTCAGTAATTGTTTGTGACACTTGATTATAACTAAACTTCCTAAAAAACTTTTGCTAGACTGAATCAAGAAGAATACAATACACGTACTCGACTAGAGCAAACAACATATGGCTCTTCAGTTGATGTGTGAAGGATGTAAACAGAAGTCCAAAGTAGATAGTATGTAAACACATCTACTTCAGATCTTCTAGGAGTCCTATACATAGTTAGCTTCTCCATTGATAGGACTCCTACTGTTCCAGGGATTCCACAAGCTTTGAGACTTTTGTCTCTAACTGAATTATCTGTAACTTCTTGAGCAACAACCTTTATCACATGTAGCGGCCTTCTTCCGCCAAACTCGGACTTGAGTAACTTTGAGATAAATTTACTATCTTGTATGGACGTACAATCATCAACTTGAGGAGCTGGTCCTTTATCCTGGGGAGCTGGTTCTTTAGAACAATTAAGCAGCTACGTTGCGGACCTAGTTCTTTGAACTATTGCATTTAGACATACTTTGTTAATCATCAAAATCTCAATATTCAGTACATACTCAATTATTTTTTCTCTGACCCTGCATATATATGTTGGACTTTAAGCATTGGGCTTAAAGACTTTAAGCATTGGGCTTAAAAGTCTAAAAGTGTGAATTGGGAAATGGTGGGAAATAAAATGGAGGGAAATGAAAATTTGAATCAAGTGAGCTTTTGTCATGAACTTTGTACCACATTGGTGAAAGACAACTACACTTGTGTGTATAAATATAGGATCACTTCTTAGAGCTCTTAAAAGGAGTTGAAGAGGATGTATCCTCGCGCCGTCGTTGTCGCTCGCTCGGCTCGGCTTCGGCTTTGGCTTTGGCTTTGGATTTGGATAATGATCGATCGATAAGATTATTTTTGGACAAAGTTTATTTAATTAATTATTTAATAATTAAATTAAATGTCAGTTAGTTCATTAACGAAATTAACTGAAATCCAAAAACGCTGCCTTTTCTTGTTTTCCTTCCTGAACAGACATTTTTTTCTTGAACAGACATCACACCTCTTCCAATAGTTGCCTATAAATTCTGAGGCATGGCTTATTT
>ML310167.1:0-42909 GCA_005239505.1 Nicotiana paniculata
CCAACTCAATTGATAATACCGTTAATTCCCTGGCAACGGCGCCAAAATTTGATCACGCTCAACAATGTCTTATAAAAGACTAAACGGGTGTTGCAAATATAATCTGGGGTATTACGCCCAAAGTCGATCCCACAGGGAATTTACGTATCAATCAAGCCGTCAGAATATAAAACTTTTACTTAATCAATTTTCTCTAGACTTTTGAATATCAATTGGTGATGTATTATTATTTCTACTGGCAATAATGATAAACTAACAATGACTAACAATATGATTTAAACAATTATAATAAAGGTCTAAGGTTATGGTATCCCCCGTTGGTGAACTTACTTCTCAGATATTTCCTATAACTTGACTAATTCTTTATATCAATCATGAACATTCTATCTACCATAAATCTCTCTCAAGTAATTATGATAATTTACTAGTCGTACTCTCTCAAGTTACGCTAGCTAGATTGCATTACAGTTCACTTTAGATTGCACCCGAAGTATCNAATATCAAATCTAAAATAACTTGCATAATTGAATTACAGAGTAATGAACTAAGGAGATAAAAATCAATTTTTTTGCTTTGCTGAGTAGTAATCCACAGGTTTTCCTTCACTTTGATGACTTCCTCTTTCGAATCCCCCTTCTAGTTGTGTTTTGGGGGGTCTATTTATATGTTTGGGATATACCCTAACCGTGTAGGAGACTTCTATTCCAACCGTGAAACACTTAAGCTCTTCAAAAATCGAATTTAACCGGAAAAGGGGCCTGGCGTTTGAGCCCTGGCGCTTGGCTAAGCCAGGCTAGGGCTGGTGTTTCAGCTCTAACGCCTGGCTAACGCCAGGCTAAGGCTTGCATTTCAGCTCTAACGCCTGGCTAACGCCAGGCAGGGTCAGGCTTTTGTGCTCTGGCGCCCGGCTATAGCCCGGTGCACTCCTCCTTGCCTCTTGAGCGTATTTTCGATGTATTTGCATCCATTTAGCTCGGTTTCCATCTCCAATTCCCCTACACATGAAATAGACTCCATTATGCACATAGAAAGTGTATTTTTATCATTAACGCACATAAAATATAGGGCATATAACATGTTAAACCATGCATTCTAGCCTCGCATCACTTATCAAGAAATTCCGTTAGCTACGAGCGTTTTAGCAACCACGTTCATAGCTAATTCTAGTTTTTTTATAGTGTATAATATAGCATTTAATAACAATATGAATAACAATAAATGACATTTAAGTAGATAGGAGGAGTGATTCACCCAATAAAGGATGAGCAAGATGGTTATTCCTCCTGACAATGATGAGTGAAAGACAAATCCTTGAATGTTCGAATTATTCTCGGATCTAATGGAATAATATAGACAAAAAATTTGATGAAAAGGTGGTGTTTGTATCTTAGTAAGAGAGAGAGAATCTTTTGTCAAAGTCTATTCTTACAAATGAATATGACATGCCTCAAATCATTGTCTCTTTTTCTATTTATATGAGACATTTTCCTAGTAAACCCTAATAGTACAAGTGCAGAAAATATCCACTGGAATATTCTCTTTAACATCCCATTTCGAAAACTAGTCGTTACAGCTTCATCAACGGTGCTCGACCTCGACCATTATTGACATCTCGACCACGACTCTCGTCGACTCTTCGACTATGAGTCTTGCTGCTTCCTGGTCTACCTCGACTAACGATGACTCGAGAATTCTTTCTTTACCGTTATCTTATCTTAAATATTCTAGGGCAGATTTTGACCCATACAATAACCTGATTACAGTCACCAACTGATACAAGGTTAAGGTGACTAGTCCAGGGTTTTCAGTACTTAGCTCCAATCAAAACTACAAAAAAGACCTTTAGCGGCAATTATTTAGCGGCAATAAGACAATTGTTGCTAATAAATTCTTTAAGCTGAAAAATTAGCGGCACGTGAACATTAGCCAGTAAAAGATATCCTTTTACCGGAAATAAAAATACAATTTCCACTAAAAATTACTAATTAAATTTAATTTTTTTATTATTTTTGACTTTTCCCTCTCCACAAAAAGAAAGACATCACTCCCTCCAAAACAGATTTATCGTTCCCTCCCATTAGAATTGTGTACGAACTAGGAAAACATATTTCCCTTTGATAGAATGGGATACCGTCTTGAATAGGAAAACCTAAATTGTGCGTCGATTCCAGATTTCCAGTACACGGTGAATTGCGCCAATTCCAGATTTCCAGTACACGGTGAATTGCGTCAATTTCATCAAGGTCGTCGATTGTTTTCCAGGTAAGTTCTCTCGTTCCTCTGACCTTCTCTGCTTCCCCTGTTAATTTCTCTTTTTCCCTTAACTACCGCAAGATTTTTCAAGTTTTGTAGAGTTAGCCATTAGTTTTTTCTATTCGAGTTCTTCTCATTCTTTATCCTAAAAGTAACATTCACTTTAAAGTTGTAAAAATAACTGATGTCCAATCTTAGAGAAAGAACAGATTGATATATATCTTCTGCACGAAAAAAAAAAGATTTTAATTCTTTTGCCATTGGAAAGCAAGGGATCTATCAACTCGGCAAGTTCTAGATTTGTTAGTTCTTTTCAAGTTTTGTAGAGTTAATTCAGTAACTATCGATAGTTCTAGATCTGTTAGTTCTTTGCAATAGATTTTTGATTGATGCTGCTCGATTTTTTATATGGATTGATCGATTTACAGTGGATTGATGCTGCTCGATTGTTTATTTGGATTGATTTACAATGGATTGATGCTTGATGCTGCTCGATTGATTATATTGATTGTTTTACAGTGGATCCTTTTTGCTTGATTTTTTATATAGATTTATTTATGGTTGTTTGATGATGCTTGATTGTTTAAATTGGCGTTGCCTTTTCCAACAAACTCTCGTTTAATCACTTTGATAGTGTTTGAAGACATTGATTCATCCCAACTCTGAAAACAAAGTGTTTAATAAAAGAAAACAATGGAGGTGGCATTTCTATGCCACCTCTGAAGAGATTGATTCACCACAAACATCAAGAATGCCTAGTGTTGCTGAAAATGCTCAACCTTCTCATGGTACTACTCATCTTTGTCCTTCGTCGCTACTGTTTGAGTTCTCCTCCTTCGATTTTTATTATTTTGTTATTGTATTTGCGCTTTTAATTCATGTCACATGCATTTTGTACATAGAACAATGGAGGAGTCAATTCCCTAACTAATTCTATTACTCACCAGACTTTCACATCCGTCTGAACTTTGCAAACTTGAATATGTCAAGAGTATCAATAAGGTTGATGTACATAAATCTTCTTTACCCTTTGTGTCATCTGATTTAGCATATGGATTTCAAACTAGTTTACTGGTGTTTGCCTCTTTGCTTATATTTTTGGTTGGTTTATTTGAGTATTCTTATGCATTTTGGAAGTGTTGACATTGTACTATACATTTGTATTTAGGTCGTGATCTCAATAATATAATCTGGTATCTCATACACAATAGTGCTTTGTATAATTACTGTCACGGGTGTGCGTACTTGAATCTGTGTTATTGTTACTGCTTTATTAAGCTATATATGTTATGCTTCTGGTTTGCCATTTCAGTTCACTAGAGTTTCTCACTGCAGGAGCACCTTTGCAGTAACCAATTGCTTAGTACTATAGGGGGCAGGTCGGGGGTTCACTTATAACAGTAGTGTTCCAAATTCTAGTAAGCAGCTTTCCATCAGCTAAAATGAGCCCTGAATCAGTAAACACTATGAATAACCTTATAGGCAGCACTGTTCACCAAATTAAAGCTGCCTTGAATTGCTCCACTTCTTGATCCCATCTCATTTTGAAATCAGTTCATCCACTTAAATTACCTTTGTTTCTGCTTAAGTGGTCTATTTCTTGATGGTTTGCAACCTTATCAAGTGATTTCCTCTAAAGTAAATATACATTGTTGAGTGGTCTGTTAGTGTTAAGTCCATGTTTCCTGTTTATACATCATTGTGATACAAACTAATACAAGAATCTGTCCAGTAATCTGTCCAAGAATTTTTCCAGTAATCTGTCAACTATAAAGTTGTTTAACTATGAGACAAGGTAAAAGAGACAACATGAGACAGTTAAGTCCTTTGGTTCTTTATCTTCAACTTGTCGCAACTTGTTTCTACTTCTCAAGCGGCTTCTCAAGTTCCTCAATCTTAGTCAATGCAGCTTCTCCTTCCCTCTCAAGCTGAGTTATCTTGAGCATCATTTCCAACTATGTAAGGCTATGTAAGGCTGTTAACTTGAGCATCGTTTCCAACTATGTAAGGCTATATAAGGTTGTTAACTTGGGCATCATTTCCAACTATGTAAGGCTATATAAGGTTGTTAACTTGAGCATCATTTCCAGCATAGTTGTTGTTCTAGAGTTAACTAAATTTGGAGACATTCAGTCCATCAATCAATTCTGCGAAAACCTTCTGAAAAATAGTGCATTATTCCTTACCCTCGAACATGCTTAAGAGTTCATTCTCTTATTCACTTGAATCTACTAATTTGAAACTTGTATCTCTATGAATGAGATGAGCACAAGTTCTTCAATTTTGGAGTTTTAGATCAACTGTGGTGCTGAATCTATATGAACATAATTGTTTGAGTTTGAAACTTTATTGTCTAAATAAGTTCCTTTATCTATGTATGTGATTTTGGTCTATTAATTTCTCGAAGCATGAATGTGCTTATACAGCCTCCTATTGTATGTATTGTATGTCAGTGATACTATATATTTGGGAATTTGCATGACTGTAATTCAAGCTAATGCTTCTGGTGTCACTTACCTCTATGATTCATGTTGATCCAAATAACTACTTTAGTCTATGCCTCATTGTTAGAGTCTAAGCCCTTACTAAATAGCTAAGCTATCTGCATTGTAATTTTCCTTTATGTTAACACTTCTGCTATATGTATAACTGTATGTTTTTAAAGTCATACAGACTTAGTTTGGACTATGTTGGAAAATGTCGTATTAAGAGCTCATCTGTTGCACCATGCTATATTATGTGCCCTTATTTATGATCATAAAACTCTATAGAAACTTTACTGTATATATATAGGTTGAGTAACTTATGTCAACCTCTATGAATGTGCCTGTTAAGTAATGCTTATGAATCTTTACATGTGTTTCACTTGAGAAAGTTTATATACTATTATTTTCTTCATTTGAAACTATTTGTCAAAAAATAAGATGAATCTTGCATGCCCTAACAACCTAACAGTTTGAGTGATATAGAATCTGAAATGGGAAGTTTACTGTTGCCATTCATAGGTTTAAGTAAACTCATTAAACTTGATTGTGTTGTTAAAATGAACACTTCTTCATTTCTTATTGATATCCTTGTCTGTATGACTTAATCATGAATGCGGACGTAGGAGTTTGACTTGTCGAGGTTTAGTAGCTCCTTCCAGAACTAGGAATCTGTGAGAAAGAATGATATTCATTTGAACCTACAAAAGAAAATGCACTGGTAGCTATAAAATCTACATTGTTAGCTATACCACTAGTCTCCTGTTTCAACACTTCATGTTTATACTTTCTCCTTTAACACAATTATTTTATAATTTCAGGTCATACAGTATGATGTTCGATAATTTAGAGGTTGGAAGATTTCAAAATGATGAAAAGCTGCGGAAATCATTTGAAGACCATCATTCTGGATTATAACAATGATGACATTGCTATTTAATCCAAACAATATATTTTTATATTTTAAGTTACTGTGATATTAATATTTTTTATTAGTACTTCCTTTTGTTTGTTAGGATTTAATGAGATATTTTTTTTTTTGAATTAATATTAATATATTTTATTATTTGGGCATATTCTATACAAATGTAGTAACTATTATTAATTGTGGCCAAATTATTGATGTTATCGCTTATGACTTTTAAAGCTATAGATTATTAGCGGCAATTTAGTTAAACATATTGGCTATTAAAATGGACACTAAAGGGAAAACTAATATGTTTTAAGGAGTACTATTGCCTTTTTAATTGCAACAAAATAATTGCCATTAAAGATGCAAACTTTTAGCGACAATTGTTTTGAATTTAGCGGCTATAAAAATGGATGGTAAAGAAGTATAATTAGCCATTTGGATTGGATTTAGTAGCCATTATAATTGTCACAAACAATTGTCGTTAGAGATGCGAACTTTTAGCGACCATTATTTTGAATTTAGCGGCTATAAAAATGGATAGTAAAGAAGTATAATTAGCCGTTTGGATTGGATTTAGTAGCCATTATAATTGCCACAAACAATTGCCGTTAGAGCTACGAACCTTTAGCGGAAATTAATTTGAATTTAGCGGCTATAAAAATAGATGCTAAAAATGTATAGTTGGCCGTTTTGGATTGAATTTAGTAGCCATTATAATTTTCGCAAACAATTGCCATTAAAGATAATAATTTTTAGCGGCAATAAACCATACCTTTTATCAGATTTTGCGAGAAAAGCCGCTAAAGGCTTTACCGACCCCGGCATCAGAGGCAAAACCCTAATGGCTGGTAAAAGATATAGCGGCTATTGTTATTTCCGCTAAAGCCGTTTTGTATTGCCGCTAAAGGTCTTTTTTGTAGTAGTGAATCAATATCTTGGAGCAATGGTAAAGTTGTCTCTGTGTTATCTATAGATCAGGGGTTCAAGTCGTGGTATCAGCCATTGATGCTTGCTCAAGGTAGACTGCCTACATCACACTCCATGGGGTGCGACTCTTCCCCGAATGACCCTGTATAAACGCAAAATGCTTCATACACTAGGCTGCCCTTTTCTTATGTTTTCAAAACTCAAGTTCTTTAAACATAAGTATTTGCCATTAGATTAGTGTATATTCTCTTTGCCTGAAAGCATAAACCCATGATTTATATCCTTCATTTTAGGCGAAACACATGAACGACGCTTTAAGTTGTCCTAAAAAATCAGACAAACACCTCAACTTGCTACTTTATCACTTTAACACTTCAAGTTGCTATTAAGTATATCTAGCCTGTATTTTATTTGCATTTGGGCACGTGAGGTTCAGACTTTTTCTTTCTTGTTTTTAGAATTAAATTAAATTAAATTTTGAAAGTGGGCCCCACATTATATTATTTTTTTCTCACTCAAAAATCTGTCAGTGACAATATTAGATATTTTTCACCCAAAATTTCATGTGAATCTTCCTTACCCCAACATGAGTAGCTCCACTACCTTAAGCTACCACCGGAGTAGTGGCCGGAAGTTTGGCCGGAGCCTACCCTTTTTTTTTCTTTTAAGCAGAAAAAAGAAAAAAATCAAGAATTATATCTATTACTTCACCATATTAAACAATCCCATATACAAGAATAAGACAAAAAAAATCAAACCAGTTCCAATCCAACCCCATCATCCCAACAATTGAACAAACATACCCTCTTCAAGATTTTAATGCCTTAATACAGCAAAATGGAAAGAGGAATAGAGAAGTTCCTACTAAAAAGCACCAAAAACTAGCAACGAGAACTCCGCTCCGGCATCGGGCCACGGAGCCGACAAAGATTATGAAGGCGTTAGTGATAATTTCTTGTGCAACTCCAGAACTTTTAGCTCCGCATTCCAACTTTTGTGCGGCAATGGGTATTTCAAGAATGAGAAGGCTTTCTACTGCCCCTCTCAAATTTGTGGCTATGGGATACCGAGTGTAAGGAAAAAGGTCTTTTCTTTAAATTTCTATCTTTTCTTTTTTGTTAATTACATGTTTTTTCTTCTAATTATACGTGTTATTTTTTAATTGGTTTATTTGAAACGTCATCGGTAAGTGTAACTCAAAAATACGGTTTGCTGCACTCGGGTATTTACTTGATACACTTAATAGCCACTTAAAGTGTCAAAATGATAAAGAGGCAAGTTGAGGTGTTAGTCTGGTTTTTAGGACAACTTAAAAGGGTCTGTTTGACCAAAAAGTTTTCAAGTCTTTTGCCAAACTAATTTAAATAATGAGAAGATGAATAGATTCTAGTCAAAGATAATTAACTCCAAATCATAAAATGATAAGAAAGAAAAGTCAGATATGGTTAGGCTTAAGAATCAATTAAGACCTCGATTGAGGCCTTCGATATACAATGAGATAACATTACTTCATAGTGTAAAGTAAAGTAAAGGAATAAAAGAGGTTCACCAATTCATCGACGAGGCTTATCTTCATTTATTCGATAATGATGATGATATTTATACGTCAATACCGCACAAGAGGGGGGTGATTTGTGTGGTGTCTAATTTTTGCATGCACTTGTTATAGAAGGACCGGGTTCTTCTATGTCTTCCAACTCCTACTGTTTGCGGAATAATAAATACAGAAATTAAAGAACACAGAGATTTTTACGTGGAAAATACTTGGCTCAAAAGGTGAAAAAACCACGACCTACTACCCAGTAGGATTTTTCCAAAACTCTTTACTAAATCAGTGAGCCAAAACAACATTTACAAAAACTCTTTTGTAAGCTTAGGATTACCTCTAATCCCTTGTAGCAAACTAGCCTCTAGCTAATTGCGACAAACTCCAAGTTAGCTATAACTTGAATACAGAGTACCTATTACAGACACTTCAAGATAAATCCTAAAAGGTACAAGTTAAAATCACCTACTACAAATAAACTAGTCTAAAGACAACAGTTGGAACTGATTCTTATAGCTGGTTCAAGTAGCTTCAGATTCTCACACTCAAACTTCACACGAACTGCTTGCAAAATTGCCTCACTAATTTTGCTATCAATTCTTTCTTAGCTTCTGCTTTTGTGCGTACATGTACAATAAGAACAATCTACAATATATATGATTAGTAGATAAGGAATTAACTAGAGTTCTAATGCTACTCTTCCTTGGTGGAAGAGTTCTAGTTAATCTCAACTCCTCAAATCCTTCCTTATCTTAGATTTTGTTCTTACTGAATAAGGAGTCCTTCTCCTTATTATTTTTGCAATCTTTTCGATCAGGAGATATCTCTATTTTACCAGATTTCGTTTATCTCCTTCATGTGCACCTCACGTTCCTTTGACTCTGCTTGTGTCTATGTATACCAATGATGGACGTGGTTCATTTCTGAGTTCCTTTGTCAATTTTCAAAAATATTCAATTTCTTGGGCCAACAAATTCCCCCTTTTGATGATGACAAACTTTGTGTGTCCATAAGCTTAGGCCTGTATCCAACTTAGTCCAACATTGACACATATTAGAGTATTAAGCATTTATCACAAAAGAACCAGAGATATAGGTTATAAATATCATATGTTCAGAGCAGCACAACCATTCTTCCTCCTTTTGGCATCATTGAAAAGTTGCAAAAATTATGTGAATCCCAGACATTTAAGAATTACTCATGGCCGCTTGGGCAACTTCAAGTGCAACCATAGATTAATCATCAATAATTAACTAATAATTCAAACTATCAAAGAAACAGAAACACAGAACAAGATCAAAAGCATCAGATTTCATTGATAAAAAGTACGGTTCTTCCACAATCCACAAAATGAAATAAAAATAGTTAAAAACATGAGCAAAACCAAGAAAAAGTCTTGAGTCTGGGTCACTGATGCTCTAGGCAGGCTAGGCAATTAAGGCTTGGAAGGTCTATAGGCTTGGGTTTTGGCTTGGAGAAGAGTTAGCATATCTCGAAGAATTCCCTCATTCCTCTCCATTTCCTTAGTAAGCTCAGGTCTGAGAGCATCCCTCTCAGATTCAACCTCTGCCAAATAGTTTTTCAGCCTTGCTATTTCAGCATCCTTCGCCCCACTCTCCTGCACTAGAGCTCTGACTTTGCTGTTTACAGGTGTCCTCTTCGATAAACCAAGTTCATTGGGGATGACATTTATCTCATAATCACAAGCCAGAAGAGTATTTATTCCAAAGTGGTCCTTTCTTGTGGCCATCTCCGCCTTCTTCAGTGGCACCTTGTAATGAGCAAGCACAGAAGTGAGAATGAAGCCATATGGAATGGCGTGGACTTTGGAGCCATTGACAACTCTGTCCAAGAGCTGAACTATAAACCAAGGCCAGTTTATCTGCCTCCCACTGACCAGGCACTCCATCAAAACCAAATCCATGTAATTAGCAATGTGCCTCCTTTCCTACCGTGGCAACACACACTTGTTGATAAATTCAATGATCACCTTGTGTGGGGGGCTTCATTTCACTCTTATAGACTGCCTTGGGCTCACTTTCTTCCTCATTGTCGTAGAACTTCCTTGTGATCTCCAGGGAAGTCGGAAGAGCATCTAGACTTGGCCATTTTTGCCTTGTGTAGTCATCATAGCCTTCAGAGGGAATGCCAAGAATTTCACCCAATTCTTTGGCATCAAAAGAAATTTGGACCCCCTTTACCAGGCTGGTGACTCTGCCATCTTTGATCTTAGTATTTGCCATGAATTCCACAATTTTCATTTCTGGCCAGTCTCCCATCCAACTGAAGGACCATGTCCTTCCAGCCCTGCCTCTCAAGCTTCTCCAGCAACAGAATCCTTCCTTCTTCTTCCAGGTCTTTCAACAACCTTCCCTTCAGAATTGTACGTTTCCCAAACTTTGTCAACTTATCCTTATCACCATCATATTCAACCACCTCTTCATCACTCCAATCATCTTCTTCAGGAACTTGCACTTTCTTGGTTTCATTGCAGACCTGGTTCGCTTGGCCAAGATCGAGGGTTCATCAGACTTATAAATAGATGAAAACTTCTTTGAGGAAGTCTTGGCTTTCTTGGGCTTAGGGATCTGAACCTCTACCTATGCCACATTTTCACTTTGATGAACCAGGTCCATCTCATCTACTTCAACAGCCTCCACAGGCTCAACTACCTTTTTTTTTCCTTTCTCCAGCTTCCACTTCTTACTCTCTGCTAAAGCTCTCTGCATTTCTTCCTCACTCTGCTTTAGCTTACTTCTTGTAGTTCTTTCTCTTGGAAGAGGAATATCAGAACTCTCAGACGGAGCAGCTTTCCTTTTATTATTTGCTCTTGTTGTCCCAGAAGTTTGACCTTTAGGAGTTCTTTTCTTCTTTGGATCGTAACTATCGCCTAACCTTTTCAACAAATCCGCCAGGGTTTCCTTAGCAGATGAACCAGGTTCATCTATTTGCTTTCCCAGATTGACCAGCCCTTCAGCGATTTCTCCTGATTCACTTCCCCCTAAGTTCTTGCTACCTTCATCCACTTTTTCTGGCTCAGCTCCACAAATATCCATTCTAACAGATTCTTGCCCTTTTCCCCTCACTTCACTCCGTACTCCATCTCTCTCTTTTTATTTTCCAGATTTGTTTTTACCATCTCTCCTTCTTGTCTCCGGCAACTCCACATCTATCACAGACCCAACCAAGACGAACCTAGTTTCTAAGTTTCAGCAGTCTCAGAATCAGCCTCAGAAGTAGTTTTTGGTACAGAAGATACATGATTAGAATCGGAAGATCCTGTTGCTTCCCGCTCAGTCGCTGATTTAAAACAATTTCTCAAATTTTGTGATTCTTGAGACTGACTTACTTGAAGCTTGGCATTTAATTTTCTTTCTAAAGACCCGCTGGCCGCTGTCTTTCTAGAAAGCATCTTAAATCTCCTTTTTCCGGGTTCGGGATTAGGACTAAGTTGAGGAGTGGTAGAACTTGGTTGAGGGGTTGTGGAAGTCGAGGATGGAGTAGGGGGTGGTGGAGTATTAGTATTGTTCCACGGGTTAGACATTTTGATTTTTGGTTGATGAAGGAAGAAAGAATCTAGATTGAAGTTGAAGACAAAGAGAGAAGGAAGGGTTTTGACGGTTTTTCAGAATTGATGAGGGATTTTCAGAGGTGATGATGGGGGATTTAAAGCGAAGTGTAATTAATACACAACGACATGTTTTTGGTCAATCAGAAGTCTAATCACTCTGCATTTGTTCAGTTTGGAATGACAGTTACTGCTTCCCTAGGATCTAGGTGTTTTAATATGGTGGGGATTCTTTAATGTAGACGGAACTGATTCAAATCTTTATAGGATAGGCTTTGAAAGATTTTGAGTTTGGATAGAGTTATTCTCATGATTTAAATATTAGTATTTCAAAATGTGTAGAGTGTAGAACCTATACCTCGCTCTTCAGATGACCAGCACTGAAGAACGAGGTTCTATCACTTAATAATCCTCTTGATCATGTCTCAACTTTCAACAATAGAGAAAATTTCATTAGCAACCACTAAGTCATATCAAAGCATGGAACAAGAGTATACTATTTACAGTATGAGACTGAGTAACAATTAATCTGATTATTTACACAAGTTTCAGATTATCTAGCCAAAAAAAATCATTTTTTTCATGTACACTCTGAACTGGTTCAATTAGGTGATCTTAATCATTCCTAACTCTAACATGTTCCTTTCAAAATTCTCTCTACTCAATGTTATTGTAAATATGTCAGCAATCTGCTTATCAGTAACACAGAACTCTATGGTGATAAATCCCTTCTCATAATTGTCCCTTAAAAATGATGTCTAACATCTATGTTCTTTGTTCTTTTATGATGAACGGGGTTCTTTGTCATACTGATAGCACTAGTGTTATCACAAAATATAGAGATACATCCAACATCGATTCCAAAATCCATCAATTGATGCTTAATCCACAATAGTTGAGCACAATATGAGGCTGCAGCCACGTACTCAGCTTTAGCAGTAGATAGGGCCACAGGATTCTGCTTTTTAGTGGCCCAAAACACAAGGCATGAACCAAGAAAGTGTGACATACCTGAGGTTTTCTTTCTATCCACTAGAAAACCTGCATAATCAGCATCAGCATATCCCACAAGGTTAAAGTTACTACTTTTTGGATACCAAAGACAGAGATCAGTGGTGCCTTTTAGGTATCTCAAGATTCTCTTTACAGGAGTTAAGTGGGATTCCTTTGGATTAGCTTGAAATCTTGCATAAAGTCCTACACTGAAAACAATGCCAGGTCTACTAGCAGTGAGATACAGCAAAGAACCAATCATTCCCCTATACAACTTTTGATCAACAGATGAACCAGGTTCATCTATATCCAATTTTGTGGTTGTTGCAATAGGATGTCAATTTCTTTGAAATCTTCCATTTTAAACCTTTTAAGAAACTCTTTTACATACTTTTGCTGATGGATCATAGTTACATTTGAATTTTATTTAATTTGTAAGCCTAAAAAAAATTAAGCTCACCCATCATGCTCATTTCAAATTCACCCCCCATTAGTTTAGCAAATTCTTTACTTAGCTTATCAGTAGTTGCTTTAAAGATTATGTCATCTACATATATCTGAACTACCAAGAGATATTTACCTTTTTCTTTCAAGGATAAAGTACTATCAATTTTACCTCTCTTGTAGTCATGCTCAAGCAAGAATTTTGATAATATTTCATACCATGCTCTAGGAACTTGCTTGAGTCCATACAGTGCCTTGTCAAGCTTGTACACATGATCAGGATTCTCCTTGTTTTCAAACCCCCAAGGTTGCTTGACAAACACTTCTCCTTTTAGATAGCCATTTAGGAAGGCACTCTTGACATCCATCTGGTGAAGGGTGAATTCCATGTAAGCAAAGGCCATGAGAAGTCTTATTGCTTCCAGCCTTGCCACTGGAGCAAAAGTGTCATCATAGTTTATGCCTTCCTCCTGACTATATCCTTGAACCACCAATCTTGCCTTGTTCCTAGTAACTGTTCCACTTAGTGCCAATTACTGATCTATCCAAGGGTCTTGGTACCAGATGCCAAACTTGACTCCTTTCAAATTGGTTGAGTTCATCTTGCATTGCATTTACCCAGTCTGCATCCTACAAAGCTTTAGCAACATTTTTAGGTTTAATAAGAGATAAGAAAGCATCAAAAGAACAAAGATTCCTTAAAGAAGATCTGGTTTTGATTCTAGAGGTTGGATCAATGATAATGTTCTCAATATGGTGAGAACTTTGATATCTGTAAGGTTTCACAACCAACTGGTTACTCTGTGATGTTCCTTCAATGCGTTGTCGTTGTGGAACAGGTTCAGGCACAGATTCCAACGAAGTTTGGGAATTATTTTGTTCTATTCCCCCTGTCATGTTGCCCGGGATGGATGAACCTGTTCCATCACCTGTTCCTTCCTCCAGTGTAACTTCAGTCTGGGTTGTGATCTCATGTGAGTTTCTAGCTAGCCCAGTTGCTTCATCATCTTGTTCCTGTCTCTCAGAAAGAATATTAGTTTCATCAAAAACTATATGCACACTTTTTTCAACACACATAGTTATTTTGTTATAATCTTTACTATGTGAAGAATATCCCAAGATTACTCCCTCATCACTTCTGGGATCAAACTTACCTAGGGAGTCTTTACCATTGTTGTGCACAAAGCACTTGCAACCAAATGCTTTAAGGTGGGATATATTTGGCTTCCTCCCTTTAAGTAACTCATAGGGAGTCTCTACAAGGGGTCTTGTCATGCACCTATTTATGATGTAGCATATAGTATTAACAGCTTCTGCCCAGAAACTATGGGGTAATTTACTAGAAAGAAGCATAGTCCAAGCCATATCTTCAAGTGTCCTATTCTTTCTTTCAACTACTCCATTTTATTGTGGAGTTCTAGGAGCAGAAAAATTATGATCTATGTCATGCACATCACAAAATTCAGCAAACTTAGCATTTTCAAATTCAGTGCCAATGTCAGACCTAATTGATGCAAGTTGATTTTCTAATTGTTTCTGAATTTTTCTAACAAAAGAAGTAAACATGTCAAATACTTCATCTTTAGATGTTAGAAACAGTGTCCAGGTAAATCTTGAATAATCATCAACAAGCACCATCACATATCTCTTACCACCTCTGCTTAATGTTCTCATTGGACCACAAATATCCATATGGACCAGTTCCATCGTTCGGGTGGTACTTACCACTTTCTTGCTTTTAAAAGAGGATCTTACCTGCTTCCTAATAATAGGCTAGATTCATGTAGTTTAGCAATCATTTATGCCCTAACTTTACTATGCTTCACTGTTCTAGGAAGGTTAAATGACAACAAAATGGCTCTAATTGTGATTATGAGGACATAGACAGTGTTTGGAGCTAAATTAAAGCAAGGACAGCCCCTCGGAGTTGAGTGCATGTGAAAGAAGAAAGAAAAGAAGAGATAAATAGTTGATCCACTCTAGCGTGGGCCAATCACGGCCTTAGCGCGGCCACGCTAGAGCAGAAGAACCTGGGCAGTGTAAAACGCAATTAGCACGGCCCATGCGCGCCACGCTAGTCACTCCAAAATGCGGTAATTTTAGGGGTAAACTTGGAAGTTTGGGGGCAATTCCACTTAACCTATAAGAGGTCCAGATCACCCAAAGAGAGGATATCAAGGTTTTTATAGTTTTGTTCAAGGCAAGAAGAGGCAAGAGGCAAGGAGGAAAATTCGGCATCGAGTTCTACCTTTCTTCCTTTTGTTTTTATCATTCATGATGAATTTTGTTGTTGTTATTATGAAAAAAATTATGAGTAGCTAAATTAGTTAGTCTAAGGTTTTGATGGAACCTGTTGAAGGATGAACTTCTTGTTATGTTAATATATTTTGCTCAGTTTAATCTCTATTTGTTCTACTACGTTTCTGTTGTAGTTAATTGATAGGATCCTCAATTAGCTGTGCCTATTTAGTATGTATTACTCGGGAGAGAGTGCATATTTAGGTAGTTGTTGAACAACACCACTCCCAAAGTATATGAGGAATCAATAACCGAGGGTTTAAAGGTGGGATTAGGGATAACGAAACCGTGGGTGCGATCTAAGTGAGCTGTAATAAAAGCCAGCTAGAGTAACTCGGGAGAGTGCGTCTAGTAAATTGTCGTAAGTACTCAGGAGAGATTTACGGTAGTAAGGGTGCTCATGATCGATAGAGAACATTAGGCAAATCTATATGACACATAACAGGAAGGGATTCCATCAATAGGGGAAATCACAACCTTAGATCCTTCTCTTATTTGTTTACAACTCAGTCATAGTTAGCTCTTAGTTTAATTAATTTTATCCAGTCATAGTTAGTAGAAATATCACCAATTGTTATTCAAAACATCTGGGAAGTTGATTACGGAGAATTCAGTGAGTCTGGAAAAAGTAATTGATAGGTTAATTCTTTGTGGGATTCGACTCTGGGCTAAATACTCGGATTATATTTACAACGACCGCTTTGTCCTTTTTATAAGGCATAGTTAGGCGTGATCAAATTTTTGTGCTGTTGCCGGGGAATTAACGGTGTTATCAATTACAGTTGAAAGAAATACAAAAATTCTTCGTGTAGTCAATTTTCTTCCTTTTCAATCCATACATTAAAATTTTAACGTTTGCTAACTTGGTTGTACAGGTACATGCCTAGAAACTCATCGAGAACTGGTGAAGTGTTTGAAACATTATCAGATCCCGAGAAAGTTTTCACGGCCTTGAATCGGGCCAACTGGAAAAGCAAACAACAACAATCAACTGAACAACCTGAACCAGACATGGCAGAGCTAGTGAACAACAGAAACAATAATGGGGATAACGTGGTAGACCCAGCTTTACAGGTAGTGGAGCCTCTTGTGCCAGAGGCTGCTCTATATGACTGGGCACAACCCACAGCAGAGTATTTGGCCACAACAATAGTAGTCCCACAGATACAGGCTGAAACTTTTCAAATTACAAACAACATGTTGCACTTGTTGCAAAACAAGGGACTATTTTCGGGGTCATACATTGAAGATCCTCAACAGCGCTTGAAGAATTTCCTGTCAATCTGTAAAACTCAAAGGCAGCCCAACGTGACTCAGGAAGCAATAAAGTTGTTGTTGTTTCCATTCTCAGTGACAGGAGCAGCCCAGACTTGGCTAAATTCACTCCTTATCAATTCCATCACTACATGGGAGGAGTTAGTCAAGCAATTTGTGAACCAGTTTCATCCACCCAACAAGACTTCTCAGCAAATTGATGAAATTTTGAGCTTCAGACAGAAACCAACGGAAACATTCCAAGAAACATGGGAACGATTCAAAGGGATGTTGGTTATATGTGCGCACCACGGTATTCCAGAGCAGATGTTGGGGCAGCGCTTTTACATGGGTCTAGCAGATAGCGTGAAGGCTAATGTTGATGCTTCAGCTGGTGGAGCATTCTTGAGCAAATCATGAAGAGAAATCCAAATCCTGCTTGACAAGATGGCACAGAATTCGGGGTGGACAACCAGGAATGCACCCATCACTCCAGTAGTTCACTCAGTGGCCTTAGATCCAGCCAACACTCTTGCTGAAAATATGGCCACCTTAGTGACACAAATGAGCATACTCACCAAAAAGGTGGAAGAGTCAGGGCACAAGCAGCAGGTCCACATTGTAGATACGACCAATGGGGGCTTATGCACATCTTGCATTAGTCAGCCAATTGGTAGCCAATGGAATGCTGAAAGCGATCACCATCACTACACTGAGAACATGAATTATGTGTCTAATTATGGGGGCCAGAGACAGGGTGGTCAGAATTGTGGCCAGCAGAATCATCCATATGGGCCAGTCCAGCCGCAGCACAACAATGGAAATATGGGAGCCATGCGACCTCACGGTAATGTGGCGCCCTACCAAAGGCCACAGGGGTACAACAACCAAAATCAGCAGCAGGGTTATCATCCTCCTCAGCAGCAACATGGTGGGATACAGGAAAATGGGTTTGCTAAACTCGAGGCAATGATGCAGCATTTTATTGGGTCAAATGCAAAAATGAATGAAAGAGTAGATGCACGTGCGTCATCCATAAATAACATTGAAGTGAAATTGGGTCAGATTTCAATATTATTGAATAATCGTCCTCATGAGACATTACCTGCAGACACTCAGGTAAATCCAAAAGATCAGGGCCCAAAGCAGCTGATGGCAGTGAGTCTACGTAATGGCAGAGAACTAGAATTGGAGCAAGAGAGGGATCGAGAAAGCAGACAGACTGAGACACTTGTACCAGTGCCCATTGAGCTAGATGATTCAGCAAGACTGACAGAGGTGACAGTGCAGCCTGCCCAGGAAGAAACCAACACACAGATTGAGGCTAAGAAAGAAGCTAAGACAACCCAGGAACCGGTAGTAGAGGTAGTGTATGACAAAGAGAAAACCCAAATCACTGGGAAGAAGATACCTCCAGCACTATTCCCACAGAGGCTGGCCAAGTACCAGAAATATGAGCAATACAAGAAGTTCTTGGAGATGTTGAAACAAATTCAGGTAAATATTCCATTGATTGATGCTTTGAAGGAGATGCCTGGTTATGCAAAAATGATGAAGGACTTGATGTCCCGAAAATTCGACTTCCAAGACTTGGTGACTCTAACTCAGACCTGCAGTGATGTTGTGACTAGACCAGTTGCTAAAAAGTTGTCTGATCCAGGGAGGTTCACAATTCCCTGCACCATTGGTAACTTTGCCTTTGCCAAGGCACTCTGTGATTTGGGGGCCAACATTAATCTTATGCCCCTGGATATCTATAAGAGGTTGGGGATTGGAATAGCTAGATCGACATCTATTTTGTTGCAGCTGGCCGACAGAACTGTGAAAAGACCCTCAGGTATTCTGGATGTCATGTTGGTGCAGGTAAGGAAATTTGTGTTCCCTGCAGATTTTGTAATTCTTTATTGTAGGGTGGATAGAGAAATTCCCATAATTTTGGGAAGGCTGTTCTTGGCCACAGGGCGAGCTCTCATTGATGTTGAAACTGGGGAGCTCAAGATGAGGTTGAACAATGAGGAGATAACATTCAACGTGCAGAAATCAATGAGGCGACCAAGTGAATTCGCCAATTGTTATCTTATTGATGCCGTGGATGTAATCCTGGAAGAGGATGATGAGACCTTGACTATTGAGGATCCTCTTGCTGCATGTCTTATGAATTTAGATGAGGTGAATGGGGAAGAATTGGCAGAATGGGTGTTAGCTCTTGAAGGAAAAGGCTTTTGGAAGGGATCACTTGAATTTGAGCCCCTGCACTTAGAAAAAAGAGAAACCCCTCTAGCCAAGACATCCATAGAAGAACCACCAAAGCTAGAGTTGAATCCACTGCCCGCCTATCTCAGGTATGCGTTCCTAGGACCTAAATCCACATTACATGTTATTATCTCATCTAGTTTGTTAGATGTGCAGGCATAACAGCTTTTGCAGGCACTCACAGAGTGCAAGACTGCCATTGGGTGGACCATGGCAGACATTAAGGAGATCATCCCGGCATATTGTATGCATAAAAACTGCTAGAAGAGGGGCACAAACCCTCTAGGGAACACCAAAGAAGGCTGAACCCCAATATGAAGAAAGTGGTGAAGAAGGAGATTATTAAGTGGTTTGATGCGGGAATCATTTTCCCCATCTCTGACAGCAACTGGGTTAGCCCGGTTCAATGTTTTCCTAAGAAGGGTGGTATGACGGTGGTGAAAAATGATAACAATTATTTGATCTCTACAAGAACCATCACAGGCTGGAGAATTTGTATGGACTATAGGAAATTGAATTTGGCCACCCGAAAATACCACTTCCCACTTCCCTTCATTGATCAGATGCTTGAAAGACTAGCAGGGAGGTCCCACTTCTGTTTTCTGGATGGGTACTCAGGGTACAACCAAATCTCCATTGCACCAGAGGACAGAGAGAAGACTTCGTTCACATGTCCATATGGGATTTTTGCCTTCCGGAGGATGCCCTTTGGCCTATGCAATGCACCCGCCACATTCCAAAGGTGCATGATGGCCATATTCATTGACATGGTCGAAGATATAATGGAGGTGTTCATGGATGATTTCTCAGTGGTGGGAAACTCATTCGATGAGTACCTAACAAATCTGACCTGAGTGTTGAAAAGGTGTATCGAGACTAATCTTGTACTCAATTGGGAAAAGTGTCATTTCATGGTACAAGAGGGAATATTCTTGGGACACCTGGTATCAAGAAAGGGAATCGAGGTGGATTGGGCGAAAGTCGATGTGATAGCAAAACTTCCACCTCCCACAGTGGTCAAAGCAATCAGGAGCTTCCTCGGGCATGCTGGTTTCTATCGGAGATTTATCAAAGACTTCTCAAAAATTTCCAACCCTCTGTGTAAGCTGTTAGAAAAATATCACCCTTTCATATTTTCTGATGATTGCAGGGTAGCATTCGAGGAGTTGAACAAGAGGCTAGTCACAGCACCCATCATTGTTTCCCCCGACTGGGAGCAACCGTTCGAACTCATGTGTGACGCCAGTGACTATGCAGTGGGAGCAGTGCTAGGACAGCGGAAAGACAAGATAATGCACCCAATTTACTACGCAAGTAGAACGTTGAGTGGAGCCCAGCTGAATTACACTGTGACTGAAAAGGAGATGCTGGCTGTGGTGTTCGCATTCGACAAGTTCAGATCATACCTGATTGGCTCTAAGGTAATTGTATATACTAATCATGTTGCTCTCAGGTACCTGATTGAAAATAAGGAGTCCAAACAGCGCCTGATTCATTGGGTGCTGCTACTGCAAGAGTTCGACCTGGATATTCGTAATCGTAAGGGCACAGAAAACCAAGTCGTTGATCATCTATCGCGACTTGAAGGAGCTGAAAACTCAGTTGAGGCAGAGGATTTGGAAACCTTTCTAGACGAGCAGCTACTTGCTACAAGCCTTGAGGAAGTGCCATGGTATGCAGACATTGCAGATTACCTGGCAAGTTGTATAGTCCCCTATGACCTTTCCTCTGTGTAAAATAAAAAGTTTTACCGTGAATGCCGCATGTATTACTGGGATGAACCTTATCTGTTTAGAATTTGTTTTGACAATATGATCTGAAGGTGTGTCCCTGAGATAAAACAATCTTCTGTTTTGCAGGCATGTCACGCATCGGCATATGGCGGACATTTTGGAAGAGTCAGGACGGCAGCAAAAGTTCTAGAAGTCGGGTTCTACTGGCCAACCGTACATCAATGGGTGAAGGTCTGTGATGAATGTCAGCAAATCGGGAACATCTCTCGTTGCCATGAGATGCCCATGAACCCAATTCAAGAGGTTCAAGTGTTCGATGTATGGGGGATAGACTTCATGGGCACCTTCGTCAGCTCCTATGGAAATAAGTACATACTTGTTGCTGTAGATTATGTGTCCAAATGGGTGGAAGCTGCAGCTCTCTCCACCAATGATGTAAGGGTAGTGGTTGGGTTTTTGAAAAAGAATATATTCACCCGTTTTGAGATCCCGAGAGCCATTATCAGTGACGGAGGCACTCAGTTCTGCAATCGAGCCTTCGAGAAATTGCTAGCAAAGTACGATGTGCGCCACAAGGTGGCAACCCCATACCATACTCAGACCGGTGGACAGGTCGAAGTGTCGAATAGAGAAATAAAGAGTGTGCTGACTAAAACTGTGAACGCCACAAGAACTGATTGGGCGAAAAAGCTAGATGATGCACTCTGTGCCTACAGAATCACTTTCAAAACACCAATTGGTATGTCACCATACAAGTTGGTGTTCGGGAAGGGCCTGTCACTTGCCAGTGGAACTAGAACATAGAGCTTGGTGGGAATTGAAACAGCTAAATCTGGACATTGAGGTTGCGGGCACAAAAATAGTCACGAAATTTCATGAGCTAGATGAGTTCCAATATTTTTCTTTCGAGAGCACGAGGTTGTACGAGGAGAGAATTAAGAGGTTGCACGATAAGAACATTGTTGAGCGAAACTTCACACCCGGAGATATGGTGTTGCTTTATAATTCAAGATTAAGGTTATTTCCGGGTAAACTCAAGTCATGATGGTTTGGGCCATTTCGTGTAGTCGAAGTGCTCCCTTCAGGTGCCATAGAGATTACTTCAGAAAAAGATTCCCACTCATTTAGAGTCAACGGGCACATATTGAAATCGTATGTGGGCATGGATGAAACCAAGGAAGTGTCAGTGATACATCTGACTGAACCTCAGAGGTCGAGCGAGCCTTAAATGCGCTCATCTGCGTCGTGCCGCAACGTTAAATCAGGCGCTGCATGGGAGGCAACCCATTGACTTGTTGTAGTTGTCTTGCCACGACATTAACTGAGGCCCTGGTTGGGAGGCAACCCCAACGCGTAGTGAATGTAGAGTAGTTAGAACTGTATTTGACTATTTGTAAGTACTAACACATGCAGGTGAGCTCAGGTGAATGATAAGTCAGGCCAACATGAGGAAAAAGGTAAAAAAGAGGGGAAAAAGTCGATGCCAGGTGCGCGTCCGCGCTCAGGCCGCGCAAAACGGTAAGTGTTCTGCCTCCAGGTAGCGCGGCCGCGCTACGACCGCGCTAAGTGGGTTTCATTCTTCCTTGTCTCGACGCTACAAGTGCGACCGCACTTCAACCTCGCTCAGTGCGGCGCTAATCTGCAAGTTACTGCCTCGTATCATCGCAACAAGCGCGGCCGCACTACAATCGCGTTAAGACCGCGCTTGTTAGGTCGCTGGACAGGTTTGTTTTAGTTAGTTTATTTTTTATTTTTTTATTTTGATTTTCATTTTCATTTTTTTCGCGTATTTCTTATTCCCCCAACCCTAACCCCCCTTCTCCTATTCCCACTAAAACACCTTCCCCCCTCCCCCCCACGACTAATTATCCCCCACGACTCCCCTCCCCTAAAAAACTCTTCCTCTCCCTCACTTCTCCCTCAAAATCTCATTCACCCTCCCCAAAGAAATAACCACAGCCCTAATCTTCCCAAGGTTCAAGCTAATCCCCCACCACTCTTCTTTAATTCTCACACTCTTCTCCCACCCTAGGTAAGATTTTCTTTTTCCCGATTTTTGTTAGTTTTTCTTTTGAATTCTTGTTTAGGTAGTAATTTTTCTTATTTTTTTCAGGAGTAATTTGTAGTGTATACTTAGTTGCTTGTGGGTGGTGACGTCTGTGTAGTTGTAACTCTTAACGTAGTTGGGTGAATTTGGTGCAATCGTTGTGGAAATTGGGTTATAACATGGTTCATTGGGGGCTTCGGTGAATGTTGGACACAACGTGTTTGTTAAAATGCCACAGTGAGTGTCAATGATAATTGTGACCAATTGTAAGGGTGAATTTTGAGTAACCACAGTTGGATCACCTCGTTTGTACTACGCTAATGATGTTCCTTATTATAGGTAATATGGCACCCCCTAGAAAGAGCCAAGCCACCGGTCCGTCCTCCAGCGGACAAGCAGAATCATCTAGAGCACGAGCGTCAACTAATACTCGTTCTTATGATAGCAACAAGTTCGTCTCTGCTGCAGCTCAGGCACGGTTTGCTGATAAGGAATCAAAGAAGCCAATACCAGAATGGGGCATGGACATAGCGTCCCTCCAGCATGACTGTCCAAACATTTAAAATGAGCTGCTCCGGCGTAGGTAGGATGTTTTCTTTGAAGAGCCGGACGAAGCCAATGCGCTGGTGGTGAGAGAATTTTATACAAACATTTTGGAGCATAGGAATGATGTGGTCACCATGCGAAAGAGGCATGTTGACGCCTCTGTGGAAGCTATGAGGAGAGCCTACAGGCTTTCAGGTCCCATGGCGGAGATGGAAGACTTCTATGAGGCGTATGGTAGACGCTACACTCAGTGGGAGACGTTCTTTCCAACTATCTGTGCACCTGGCAAAGAGATTGTGTGGATGCAATACGGGGCGAAATTCAAGTCGTCGACGCTAACCTTTGAAGGGAAGTGCTGGTTATATCTCATCAACAACCGCCTGATCCCGTCCCACAACACCATAGAAGTGAATGCTCCTCGTGATTGTTTGATCTGGTGTTTCATGAATGGCCACGACTTTGACGTGGACAAGCTCATTCACGAGGAGATGTTCACTCATTGTCCCATCAAGAGGTATGGCTTCTTCGTCCCCTCCCTTGTTACTAGATTATGTCGTGCAGCTCAGGTGCCGGAAAATTTGAGGGTAGATGGCAAAGTGCTGAAAGAGGCCGCCTTTCGAGCAGACAAGGTAACTACTGGTAAGGATCCTGTGGCGGCTGGTGGTGCTAATAGGGAGGATTCCCCTAAGGAGGAGGAGGACGAGCAGGTAGAAGTGGGAGATGAGTTGCCCGCACATGAGCATGTTGCCGACGTAGCAGGACCGTCTAGGGTTAGTCGGAGTCAGAGGTCGGACAATCTGGAGCAGGAGCTGGCAGGGTTGGTACCTCGGTCACTGACTTAGGAATGCGTGTTGATGCAGTGGCTACCTAGCAGGTTAAATCAGAGAATAAAATCATGGGCTGGCTGTGAGCTCTGGGTCGTGCATGTCATCTGGACCCGGGGACGGTCTCCGATAAAGATTGATCCATCAGGGAAGTTCTTTTACCTCACACTGATTTATTTTGAATGCCATGAGGACATGTCTTCCTTTTAAGTGGGGTGGGGGTTACTTCATTGTATGTGTATATATGTAGGAACATAATTGTTATATGTTTTCTTTTGTTTTCTTCTGAGTTTTGTTTTCTTTTGTTTTTTTGGATTTGAGTAGCAGTTTAATTATATGAGTCGACTTGTCCCGATGATGAATCTCATTCGACAGGGTTCTTGAGGGTCTAAGTCGACCATTAAAAAAACAGAAATATGTTGGACTCTTCCTGACAACGTATCTCCTAGACAGGTTTTCTTGAGGGAAGTAAGTCTAAAGAAAATACCAAAATGATTTTCTGCTCTAGGTAGTGTAGTAACTCCCTCTTGGTTTTTCTTTGGCTGCGGTTCTTTTCCAAGGGTTTTGCTTGAACCGGGCATAGTTAGTTTTTGTTTATTGTGTTTTTAATTTTTAGTTGGTACTTTGGGCTATGAGCTGAGATAGGAAGAAAATCCATTAGCGTTGTTACACCTGAACACAGTAGACACTAGAGTTTGACGCTTAGTCTCAGTTGTTGATTCTTGTTAGAGTGCCTTAAATTGTATGTTTGTAACTGACTTGATTACTCAAATGAGAGTTTTTTGATAAGCCAATCTGGAGTGAGTCATGTTCCATGTGCGTGTGAGTTGTATTGTATTCTATGCTCTGCATTTGATGCCTAGAACTTGCCCGGTGTGTTTGCAAAGTGAAATAGTAGCTTTATTCAGTCTTAGAAGTGATATAGGCATTTCTTTGTTAAGCCAGATATATAAAGTATACCCACCTAAATGTGATATATTGTAGTCAACCACGTTGATCCTATAAGCCTGTTCTTTGGCAACCACATTACAAGCCTTACCCAATTATTTGGATGACCCATCTATTTGAACCTATTTACCTCCTATGAGCACTTAAATTGTTATGAAATATGTAAAAGTTAAAGTGTGGGGTGGCTGGTTTGGCCTTTGAGTGGAACCAACGAAATAGGGAGAAAGGTGTAGTGTTTTGAAAAAGAAAAAAAATGATAAGCGCCACTTAAATGAAAAAAAGGAGATAAGAATAAATAAATGAAGTCCTTGATAAGTGGTGACTTGATACAACTGTACCTAAAGCAGTTTGGGGTATTATAAATAGAAGTGTGGTAGAATGTCTGGTCTGACATAGTACGGTGCTGAAATTGAAAGTAATTGTATTAAAGTGCTTAGGGAGGTTAGTCACTATATCCAAATATATCTTACCCGTCCCTTAGCCTACATTACAACCAAATGAAGTTCTAATTGATCTTAGACTAAATGAGCTCGATTAGTAGAGTAGTACACTACGGGCAAGCCTATGGTGCATCTTTGTAGCATATGAATGTTCTTTCTGAGAGTGAGTGAATTTTGTCTATCTGAGTTCCTAATTGTTCTTAATGTTATTACTTGTGGAACTACTCTCTTGTGTGATATGAGGGCACTTGATTCATCAAGGAAAGGTAAGTCTTGATCTCTGTATGAAGTAAGTTGAGTAAGTATATATTGCACGGCACGTGAGTCAACTCTTGAGGCAAAGATGTTACACTACTAGGTACAACTTTTGTGATATGTTCTTGGTGTGACACGTTAGGGGGGTTCTTAGTGAAGGAACCTATGTAGAGTATGGTGGACTGCTCGGGGACAAGCAATGCTTTAAGTTTGGAATGTTGATAATAGGCTAGATTCATGTAGTTCAGCAATCATTTATGCCCTAACTTTACTATGCTTCATTGTTCTAGGAAGGTTAAATGACGAAAAAAATAGCTCTAATTGTGAATTTTATATTTTGCAGGAGCAAGTCGTGATTATGAGGACATAGGACAGTGTTTGGAGCTAAATTAAAGCAAGGAAAGCCCCTCGGAGTTGAGTGTGTGTGAAAGAATAAAGAAAAGAAGAGATAAATAGCTTATCCACTGTAGCGTTGGCTAAGTGCTGCCTTAGCGCGGCCACGCTAGAGCAGAAGAACCTGGGCAGTGTGAAACGCAAGTAGCACGGCCCATGCACGGTTCGAGCGCGGCCGTGCTAGTCACTCCGAAACGCGGTAATTTTAGGGGTAAACTTGGAAGTTTGGGGGAAATTCCACTTAACCTATAAGAGGTCCAGCTCGCCCAAAAAGAGGATATCAAGGTTTTTATAGTTTTTTTCAAGGCAAGATGAGGCAAGAGGCAAGGAGTAAAATTCGGCATCGAGTTCTACCTTTCTTCCTTTTGTTTTTATCATTCATGATTAATTTTGCTGTTGTTATTATGAAAAAAATTATGAGTAGCTAAATTAGTTAGTCTAAGGTTTTGATAGAACCTGTTGAAGGATGAACTTCTTGTTGTGTTAATATATTTTGCCCAGTTTAATCTCTATTTGTTCTACTATGTTTATGTTGTAGTTAATTGATAGGATCCTCAATTAGTTGTGCCTATTTAGTATGTATTACTCGGGAGAGAGTGCATATTTAGGTAGTTATTGAACAACACCACTCCCAAAGTATATGAGGAATCAGTAACTGGGGGTTTAAAGGTGGGATTAGGGATAACGAAACCGTGGGTGCGATCTAAGTGAGCTGTAATAAAAGCCAGCTAGAGTAACTCGGGAGAGTGCGTCTAGTAAATTTTCGTAAGTACTCGGGAGAGATTTACGGTAGTAAGAGTGCTCATGATCGATAGAGAAGATTAGGCAAATCTATATGACACATAACATGAAGGGATTCCATCAATAGGGGAACCACAACCTTAGATCCTTCTCTTATTTGTTTACAACTCAGTCATAGTTAGCTCTTAGTTTAATTAATTTTATTCAGTCATAGTTAGTAGAAATATCACCAATTGTTATTCAAAACATCTGGGAAGTTGATTATGGAGAATTCAGTGTGTCTGGCAAAAGTAATTGATAGGTTAATTCTTTGTGGGATTCGACTCTAGGCTAAATACCCGGATTATATTTGCAACGACCGCTTTGTCCTTTCTATAAGGCATAGTTGGGCGTGATCACTTCCCCCTTGCAAAATCCTCACAAACTTTGTCTTCCTTGAACTTAATATTAGGTAGTCTTATCACTAAGACCTTGGAGGCTAATTTGTTGTGTTGACTTAGACTTGCATGTCCAAGTCTCTTATGCCAAAGGAGGGGATCACTGTCCAGCACACTTAAGCATGTTAGTTCATTTTCTGAAAGTGTGGACAGATCTATAATGCATATATTGTTCACTTTTTTTCCCTGCAAAATAATCTTGTCAGTGGTAAGATTTATCACAAAACATTTTGTAGAGGTGAATGCTACCAAATTACCTCTATCACACAGTTGTGACACACTGATTAGGCTATATTTCAAGTCGTCTATCAAATAGACATTCTCAATGGAATGAGTGTCATTCTTACCTACCTTAACAACACCTTTCTTTCCATTTTCAAAGGAGACATTTCCTCCTTTGAGGTCCTCAAGTGAAAGGAACTGGTCCTTGTTGTCAGTCATGTGCTTTGAGCAGCCACTATCCATGTACCATATTTGCTGCTCCCCTTCACTTGAACCTACAAAAAGAAATCAGGGGTTAGTCTTAGGAACCCAAACTAGTTTGGGTCCATTTCTATAAGCAAAAGGATGAATTAAATTCTTTTTATCCCAACTTGGAAACCAACTCTTCCCTTGAACAATACTTTTGTTCTTTTGACTGGTATTTTCTTTTGCATTACAGTCACGTTTTATAGTGACCGGTCTTACTACAGTGGGTACAAATTTTGTTCTCAGGAAGAGTGAGGTAATTGCTTTTAGGATCCCACTTAGGCAGCTGATTCCCAAAGCCAAGTCCTCTTCTATTGCTACTATGATGTTCCTGTAGCCACGTCAAAGCATCGGAGGATCTGTTCCATTAACAAGTTCTATCTAGTTCATGCTTCAACTTGCCTAGTTCCTCCTTCAACACTCTTACCTGTTCATCCTTCCTATACAGTTCATCTTTTAGCTTACCTACATTTTCTTCTAAGGTGAGTTGTGAGCTGTCAACTATTTTCTTACTGGTTCCTAGTTTCATTTTTAGGTTTTCATATTTTAACTATAGGACATTAGCTTCAAATGTATGAACCTGGTTCTTCAGAGCAATATTTTCACTCACAGTCTCACTGACTCTGAGTTCTAGGTTCTTACACTTTGCCTTTAAAATTACACAATCCTTAGACAACTATTCATTTTCCTTATTTATTACCTCAGATTCATCAATAAAACCTAGTAGCAATTCAGAGAGTTTTTCTTTAGACAAAAACTTAATCTTGTCTTTGAGATGAATTATACTTACCTCAGATTCCTCATCTGATTCGCCAATTGCCATAAGTGCTTGTTCATCTCCATCGTCATCATCTGATTCCTCATCTGAACTTTCTTCCCAAGCAGCAACCATAGCCTTTGTTGATCCTTTGTTCTTCTTGGGATGAACCTGTTCCTTCTTCCGGTTTCTTCATTCAGATCTTTCCTTCTTCCTTTCAATCTCCCATTGAGGGAAGTTGATGATCAGTCTTCCCACACTTGTAGCAGCCCTCATTAGTCATTTTTTCAGGTACCCTTGTCTTGTTGTAATTTCCACCTCTTGAGGAACCTTTTCCTCTCATAAAATATTTCTTAAAATCCTTGGTGATCATAGCCATTTCATCTTTCTCCACATCAGCTCCTTCAGTGATTTTGAGTGCCAGAATCCTTTCCTTCTTGGGCGCGTCCATCTTCATGGTATGCCTTCTAAGTTCATAGGCAGTGAGATTTCCAATCAATTCATCCAGTTTAAGAGTTGCAATGTTCTTAGATTCCTGAATTTCAGTGATCTTGCTTTCCCAAGAAACTGGAAGAACCATTGTTAGAATCTTTTCAACTTTGTCTTCTTCAAGAAGAGTCCTTCCACGAGACTTTAGTTCATTAGTCAGTATGGTAAACCTTGTATACATATCTGGAATGGTCTTTCCGTCCTTCATAGAGAAATTCTCCTTCATAGTGGCCAAAGGACCATCAGTAACAATGTCCCAGAGCTCGTACTCATCTCTAATTATATGGTCTCTCATCCTATTCTTCCACCAGGAGTAGTACTGGCCATTGAAGAGTGGAGGCCTAGCTGTTGAATGTCCTTCCCAGTTCCCAGATGGTGCACTCATCTTGATCTTCTCCTAAGGTGTTAGCCTCTTCAAGGATAACCCGTTCTGATACCAATTAATGTTTTATATGTCAATACTACACAAGAGAGGGGTGATTTGTGTGGTGTCTGATTTTCGCGTGCACTTGTTATAGAAAGACCAGGTTCTTCTATATGTTCCAACTCCCACTATTTGCGGAATAATAAATACAGAAATTAAAGAACACAGAGATTTTTATGTGAAAAACACCTGGCTCAAAAGGTAAAAAAACCACGATCTACTACCCAGTAGGATTTTCCCAAAACTCTTTACTAAATCAGTAAGCCAAAACAACATTTACAAAAACTCTTTTGTAAACCTAGGATTACTTCTAATCCCTTGTAGCAAACTAGCCTCTAGCTATTTTTGACAAAATCCAATTTAGCTATAACTTGAACACTGACAATAGGTTATAGTTACGTATTTCATTCGCTTATTACATTCTAATTTACTTCACTTTAATTGAGTTTGAGCTTTAATAGCTAGTGTTTTGCACTAATTGTGTGTTTTATGCCTTGTAGGAGTGATTCCGAGCTATGTAGATGTTATGAAATGAATTCAAGTGATTTGGAGCTTTGAAGTATGAGTAAAATCCCAAGTAATTAATCCATGATCATGTTCGGGGATCAACGGATGATAGTTAAGAACGAACGAAGAATCGAGTAGGCATATTGCACACTGTCTAGTAAAATGCACATAACTTTTCGCTCAGAACTCTATTTTGACTTCACAATATTTGGTTGGAAATCTAACTCAAAGGGATAAAACTTTCATGTTTTACGTTTTTCCATATTCCAAACAGAAAAGGGTGAAAATTTCTCTACACAGAATACTGGCCAAAATCCGCGGCCAGATCCGCGTCCGCGGACGTCCAGGCCTAGGAAAGTGTTCTTTTTCGCGTCGGAGAAGGTATAATTATTTGGGCCCGACCCTACTTGGTATATATACATGGTAAAATGGTATTTTTAGGACCGAGGATATAATTTTGACACAGATTCGACCTAAGGAGGCAGAGACACAATAGGAGCAAGGCGGGGAATTCTTCTACAGGTTTTCCTTCCTCTTCCTATTTTTGATTGTTGGTTATGTCTTTTAGTATTGTAGTTTTTACATACTATTATGAATAGCTAATATGCTATCTAGGGTTTTGATGGAACCTTTTGTAGGTTAAATTCTTGTTATGTTTTTATATAATTAAGCCGTTGGATTTCTCTACTTGTTCAACTACGTGTTTATTATTGTTGATTGAATGGCCATCGATTGACTGTGCCTATTTATTACGTGTTGCTTGAGAAAGTATACATATTTAGATGGTTGTTAAACAACGTCACTCCTAACGTATGTGAGAAATCAATACAACGGGTTTAAAGGTAGGATTAGAGATAACGAAACCTTAGTGCGATCGTAGTGAGCGGTTAGATAAAGCCAACTAGTGTAGTTAGAGAGAATATGTCTAGTAAATTGTTGTAGTTTCTCGAGAGAGAATTATGGCACCTAAAGTGCTCACAATCAGTAGAGAATACATATGCAAAATTGTAGGGAACTTAGCGGAAAGAATTCCACCATTTGGGGAAATCATAATTCTAGACCTCTTAAATTTAATCTCCAACCCTTAGTATCTTTAGTTGTTAATTTTACTTTAGTGTATTAGTTAATTAGTTAGATATAAGAATATTAATCTTCATAACTTACAAATTTATTCGAGCTTGTCTTCTTAGCGATATTGAATAATTATGGCGAAACCTTAGTTCTCTGTGGAATTCGACTCCGGACTTTTAGACCGGATTATATTTGCAGCAACCGCTTATCCTTTTTAGGACTAGAGTTGGGCGTGATCAAATCTTGGCGTCGTTAATGGGAAACTAACGGTGTAGCTGTAGGTGTACATATTGCTAGGTTTCAAGTTTGAACTTTTATTTTACTTTAATTTTATTATTTGATTTTTATTTTATTTATTTTAGTTTTATTTGTTAATTTGAAAAGAAACATGGCATCATGGAATTATGAGAGTTTTGATGTTGGTAATTCTACTTTTGATCCTCCTTATGCTTATTTTGGAAGAAACCACCCATGGCAAAATTATCAAAATATTCCCGAGAGCGAGTTATGTGCACCAACTCAATCTTATGTGTGGAATGTATGTGATATGTGTGGTGGTCAAGATGGTTACTTTCATGGTTGCTGTCGCGCCCCTTTTTTTCCCTCGCGGAAATCGGAGTTTTGACATTTAATGAGACAACTCCCTTCCCTTTTTGGGATGAGATATGATATTGGAAGAGTCGTCACCTAACGGGTTATGGTGCGTTAGGGCACCTAAAGCAAATAACTCATAAAACAAGTTTGCACTACCAGAGATCGGGTAAGGGCTCGAAATTACCTTGAGGGGAAGGTGTTAGGCACCCCTCGAGGTCCACAACGGTGGGTCTCGGTCGAACTTAATTAAGTGAATTATTCATTAGAGGAAAATAGAGCAATTTAGACAACTATTATTTTAAAGCAGGAATTAAAGGAGTCCTAAGTTTCTTAGCCTATAGGATCATTTCCATGCAATACTTGGCAACTTTCCCCAAGTTGGGGTGCTACACATAGTATTAGCGCACAGGTTATCATCTCCTTTACTACCCAATTAACTATCTTTCAGTTATTACCTAAGCGTTCTAATAGCTTCTAACTCGTGCCTTAAGCGTGCACTACCCGTCCCTTACCTATGGTCCTGGAGGTGTTTAGGACCTCTATTTAAGGTAGTTCTAGACTGACCTATGATGCTTAAAAATGATAAAACTAAGCGAAAAACAAAAATTTAGATAGGACTGTCACATAAGAGCAAATAGGGGCTCATGTTACCCTCCACAAGTAAACGGCAAATGCACGCAATTCAGACAACTTTTATTAGTTTAAGACCCTATAGGCAGGATATCTAGATGAGCATATACAGAATATAAGGCAGCAGTTTATTAAAACGGGTATTGGGACCTACTGGCTTGCCTACTGATTTTGGTTAAAACTCTGAATCTGGGCAGACTTTAAGCAGTACTAAACCTTAGTTCTTTTTTTAGCCCAGAATTCTCAATAATCATACAGGCTTGCCTAAGTGATATCCAGAACAAAATCCTATAGGCATGGTATCTAAATTTTTAATTATAGACCTATAACAACGAGTTACTAATTTTAACAAACAAGATTTTATCCTTTAGACCCTATAGGCATGTTTTCTAATTTGCATAATTAGATAAATCATATAGGCATGATTTCTAGGTGTTAGAATTGATTTCCTCCTATAGGCATGATATCTATTAGTTTAAATCATATAGACATGATTTCTAGGTTTTGAAACTGATTTTTTTTATCTCCTATAGGAATGGTATCTAAATTGAAACCGGTTTTTATCTCCTATAGGCATGATATATAAGTCTTATGTGGGCAGAATTTTAAGGAACTTGCCAGGAAAGTTATTATTCAAACGGATAGAATCCTATAGACATGGTCACTAATGCATGTATGCTATAAAATATGCACGGATCTTATAGATAAGATTTCTAATGAAAGGGGTCTATAAACAGGACTTCTAGTTATGTGAGTAAAATATAGAACAAAGCAATTAGAAAATCCTTTAGGCAAGATATCTAAACAAGTAGTAGCATTCACATGATTCAATCAACATAATAAACCTATAGGCAGGATTTCTACCCAAAGATTGAGCAAAGATATATAGAAACCCCTCCCCAGCTTTTACTAATAACCCAGATCTGTTATTACAGAGATTATTACAGCCCCAATATGAATAAATTACATAATATAATTCATTACACTATAGGGAGCCTTAGCAGGCCCAATGAACCTGGGAACCAAGCCTTCCAACCATAACCACTTTGAAGCACAGCATAGGGATTCACAGCACATTAGAACCAGGTTTCAAGCGTGTCAAAGTTCCCAAGGGCCTCAGGGGACCCAGGGCAATGCACATACCAGAACCACATTCCGAATATAGTTCGAGAGATTGGAAAACCAATCCCCAGTATATCAGAGTTCAAAGGAGTCTCAAGTGGACCCTAGACAGTGCTCACACTGGAGAGATTGGAAACCTAAATGAATATGAGTAGAGTTTTTTTTAAAAAAATCAGTACATAAAAGGGATAAGGGCAGGTTTTAAAACAGTTGGGATTTCAGAAGAAACAGGATTCAGAATATAGAGTTGCAGGCAGAACTGCACCAAGAGGACAAACAGAATTCATGCTCAATCACATAGCTCAAACAAATTGAAGTCTAGTAAAGTTAAATATTTAGACTAGTACTTATCACAAAAGCAGTTACGCAAAACACGTTGGCCAGATACATGAAATAAACAGACAGGCAGGGAAATTAAGCAACAAATTGACTGATTACATGTTCATAGTGTGCAAAGTTCAGAATAGGTATAGAATTAACTAGCAGTACATGAAACAAATTGAACCTTAGACTAACCTATGGGAGGATTCATATTATTCGAAATAACTTAGTCCTAAGTTAACAATGTTACTAAATGAGATCATATAATCATGTGAAAGACAGAATTGATACAAGCTAGTCAAGCAAGGTGTAAAGAATGAAATTGCAAAGGTTAGGGCATACCAGTTAGGGGAGAAAGTAAACAGGAAGATGAAAGCAATTGGAATCCAAGAGTCTAGCCTTGGCTTTCAGCCGGCTAGACAATGCAGCAAATCAGAGTGATAGAAAGAACTCAAATGTGTGTAAGTGTAGGTTTGTAAGAGTGAGCTTAGTCTCAGCGTGTCTTTTAAAATCAGAACAATGAAAGGTTTAAATAGCACATAGTAGAGCAAACCAAAAAAGGCAGGCAAATCAATCGGCACACAAATAAGGTATGCAAAAATCAATCAATTAGGGCTAACGGGAATAATTTGACAATAAGTGTAACTCAAATTAAGGAGAGCCTTTCACGGAGTAAATCAGTAGACAAGATTGAGGCTAAATAAGGCAAGTAGTAAATTCAGAGATCATTTACAGGTCGGTCAAAACAATCAAAACCCATAAATCAAGCCAGCAATATAATTAAGGAAAGTAGTACCAGATCCGAATCACATATAAGGAAAGAATAAATAAAAATCTTTTCAGAGAGATATCAGTTTTAATAGGAAAGCACAATTTTCGAACCCTAATTAAGCAAGTAAATAAGTTAATCAATTTAATTGACAGAACCACATTAAACGGGCAAAACATTATAATCCATTGTCAAATAGTGAAAAACCATAAGGTGTAAAGACATAGAGATGAAACTCAGTCGAAAAAGTAAAGGAAGAAATCCAGAGTTAACACTTAAACTTTTTAAAACATTTTTTGCAGAAACTTCTTAAAAATTGAAACCCTAGATTTTAGGGAAAAACAAAGATCAGTTGACAATAATAGGAAAATATAGCAGAATCTTAAAGGAAAAGCAACAAACAAACTCAAACCGCTTCAGATCTAAAGAGATCTGAATGGATTTAGAATGAAATAGTAAAACCTAAGTAGATGTGAGAAAAATCTGGTTTGAACCAGAGATTTGAAGCCATAAACACGAAGATATTAATACTCACAGACATAGGAGTCAACACAGACGGATTCATCGAGAAAATGAGGGATTTGAACCGAGTCTGTTCGAATCCCTTTGAGATTCCCTCAAGCAGCATGAAAATCGAAACACCAGTAGAGGTAGGGGGGCTGATAGGGCCTAGGATTGAATAAATAAATCATGAATCGAAGGGGTTTTCGCGACGGCGGGCTAGGGTTAGGAGGAGGGTGGGAGAGAGAAGAGAGGAGGGAAACGGTTTCAAGGACGGCGGATTTTGTAAAATGAGTAGGGTTTTGGGTTCGTTTGGCTAATTAAAAATGGAAGGTTGGTTCTGGGCCGTTGATCTTTTGAGATCAACGGCCAGGATTAGATGTAGGCTGGGGCGGGTTATGGACGGGTAGGGTAATTAGGTTTGGGTATCTGATATTGGGGTAACTGGGTTAGGATAATTGGGCTGGGTAGATTATTGGGCTATTGGGTAGGTCCGAAAATTTAATTGAAGATGGGCTATGTTTTAAATACCCACTTAATTTAATAAAATAATTTATAAAAATAGTTTATAATTGATGAAAAAATGCTATTTATGCATGAAAATGATTTAAAATAATTACTTAGTATTATAAAAATAGAAAAGGTCATTTTCGTGTAAAATAAAGTAATTATGCACACATGGGCTATTATTGCAAAGTCATTGCAATTATAACCTACAAATATAGTTATGCATAAAATAATTAAAGCTTAATATAAATATAGATGATAAAAATTAAGCAATAAAATTATTATAAAATCATTTGTGATGAAATTAATAATTATTTGGACACTAAAATAATGGAATAAATTAATTAAAACTCTTTTTAAAATTACAGAAAATTATGAAAAAATATTAATTGATGCTCATGCATTGTTTTGAAGGTATATATGCATTTTAAAAATAATATAGGGAAAAATTGGGTATCAACAGCTGCCCCTCATTACCTGGGAAGGATGAAATAGTTGTTGGGTAAAGACATGATGGCCAATTTTGACTGGATAGAGCGATCTGAGAGATATAGGCCGCATTCCGGTTTCCGAGCTACCTACATATCCCTGGTTTTACATGAATCAGGCCGTGTGTAGTTCTGGATTCATCGGCGGAATAAACCGATGAAGTTGTCAGAAGGACGGATACAAGGTTTCGAATAGGTGAAACGGTTATGGTGAGTGGTCAGGTTTGAAATAGTATGAAGGAACTGGAGCAGGATTTCCCCTGCTGGGATAATGGTTAAGACTCGGGTTACCTGCAAATCAGAAGATGTACTGCAAGCATATACGTATAAATTTGCGTGAATTTAGACATGATGCAAATTCCCTTCAGACTATGAAAATTATCTTTGGACGGTTGAGGATGACATCCATTGACCATGATGTCCCGGGCCATGGATTGTGCGGTAAAGGATTCGCAGGCCATGAAATGATGTTCTCGGGCCATGAGAATGGTGCCTCCGAACCATGACGCCTTTGAATAATGATGTGCAAGTTTGAGAAATCTTCAGTCCATGGCATGTTGTCTTCCGGCTATGAGGATGGTTCCTTCAGACTATGACGCCTTCAGATAAGTTGGCTATATTTCAGCCCATGAGGTATAGAGACATGATACTAGGAGAAACAAGACAAGGCTTAGTCTTGTATGAAGTTGAGGGTGGAGCTTAGCCCGAGAGAAGAGAATAATGCAAGAGAGAGAGTGCTTAGTCTCGTGTGGAGTTCGGGACAGTGCTTAGTCCCATGCAAAGGGAAGGTCGCGCTTAGCCTTATGCAAATAGGGAGGCAGGGCTTAGCCTCATGCAAGTTTTTGGGACAGTGCTTAATCCCATGCAAGGAGAAGGCAATGCTTAGCCTTATGCAGGTAGAGAGGTAGGGCTTAGCCTCATGCAGGTGTGGAGACAGAGCTTAGTCTTATGCAAAATTTGGGACAGTGCTTAGTCTCATGCAAAGAAAAGGCAATGCTTAGCCTTATGCAAATAGAGAGGCATGGATTAGCCTCGTACAGGATTGAGACAAGGCTTAGTCTCATGCGAAGATAAAGCAGTGCTTAGCCTTATTCAAGGTGGAGACAGAGCTTAGTCTCATGCAAGGAGAAGGCAATGCTTAGCCTTATGCAGGATTGAGACAAGGCTTAGTCTCATGCAAAGAGAAGGCAGTGCTTAGCCTTATGCAAGGTGGAGATAGAGCTTAGTCTCATGCAAGGAGAAGGCAATGCTTAGCCTTATGAAAATAGAGAGGCAGGGCTTAGCCTCGTGCAGGATTGAGACAAGGCTTAGTCTCATGCAAAGAGAAGGCAGTGCTTAGCCTTATGCAAGGTGGAGACAGATCTTAGTCTCATGCAAAGAGAAGAGTAAGAGCGAAGTATTCTTAGCTGACAATATGTTTCGTGCATAGTGATTGTGTTGTTGCAACGATGTTCGTCATGATGATATAGTCCTGCATCCAAAGAAAAATTCGTGAGTTTTGCGGGGGAAGGTTGGTTTGTGCCTTTGCTTGCTCGATTTGCTTCGCTGTCTGAAGATCCCGTTCAAGCTATTAGGGTAGCGTTTGCTTAAGCAAAGTTTCTTTTACAAAAGCATGCATGCATAATTTTCAAAGGAAATAGTAGTATATATTTTAGAAATTAGTTATATGAACCAGTAACTGTGACATAATCAGAGACATTGCGACTTCCTGTGCCATAGAATTTTTTGGGGTCCTCCTCAAAATTCTGCCCCAATTAACTAGATGAATTTTCTAACTACTCCATATCATGCGGTTGGCTGAACCTTCTTCAGAATTTTGAGGGTCCTCCTCAAAATTCTGCCCCAGTTTCTGATTGTGGGGAAAATGGAAATTTTATTGAATTATGACCGAACCCACACGGCTGCCTACGTATCCCCTCTTAAACGGGAATCAGGTCGAGTGTAGTTCGATTTACATCATATGAAGAAGCATAAAATGGTTTAGACATAGTATCTTTTGGCTGCATATGAATTTATAGGCTTTGGCCAGATTTCTCCGTCCATCTCTGCGAGTATGAGTGCTCCTCCTGTCAGTACTCTATGAACCATGTAAGGACCTTGCCAGTTGGGAGAGAGTTTCCCTTTGGCCTCATCTTGATGTGGAAAGATCTGTTTCAGTGCAAGTTGCCCTGGCGTGAACTTTCTTGGTATGGCCTTTTTATTGAAAGCCCTGGACATTCTATTTTGATAGAGTTGGCTGTGACACACTGCATTCATCCTCTTGCTGTCTATGAGGTCTAGTTGCTCATAGCAGCTCCTTATCCATTCTGTGTCGCTGAGTTCGTCTTCTTGTATGATCCTCAAAGAAGGAATTTCCACTTCGACGGGAATGGCAGCTTCAGTACCATAAACTAGCAGATAGGGAGTTGACCTGGTTGATGTGCGAACTGTGGTACGGTATCCCAGTAAGGCGAACGATAGCTTCTCGTGCCATTGTTTGTGATTCTCTACCATTTTCCTTAGTATTTTCTTGATGTTTTTGTTGGCAGCTTCCACGGCTCCATTCATTTGAGGCATGTATGCTATAGAATTCTTGTGTTTGATTTTGAAAATTTCACACATGGCCTTCATTAGGTCACTGTTGAGATTGGCGGCATTGTCGGTGATGATGGACTCTGGAACTCCAAATCGACAAACGATTTGGTCGCGGACAAAATCCGCAATGACCTTCTTGGTCACAGATTTGTAAGATACAGCTTCAACCCATTTATTGAAGTAGTCAACGGCCACTAGAATGAACATGTGCCTATTTGAGGCGGTGGGCTCGATCGGACTGATGACGTCCATCCCCCAAGCAGCAAAGGGCCAATGTGAGCTCGTTGCGTTAAGCTCGTTTGGCGGCACTTTTATTATGTCTGCATGTATCTGACATTGGTAGCAATTCTGGACATACCGGATGCAATCTGTCTCCATGGTCATCCAAAAGTAACCGGCCACGAGTATCTTCTTGGCCAAGACAAAGCCATTCATGTATGGACCGCAGGTTTCGTCATGTATCTCCTCGAGCAGTTTAGAAGCCTCTTTTGCGTCAACACACCTTAACAATCCCATATCAGGAGTTCTCCTGTATAGGGTTCCTCCGCTTTGGAAGAAGTGATTGGACAATCTTCGAAGGGTGCGTTTCTGAGTATGGATGGCATGCTTTGGGTATTCTCCTTTTTTCAAATATTCTTTGATGTCGTGGAACTAGGGATTTCCCTCTGTTTCTTCTTCAACATGAGCACAATATGCCGGCTGATTACGGATCCTTACTGGAATGGGATCGATGAAGTTCTTGTCTAGATGTTGTATCATTGATGACAAAGTAGCCAATGCGTCAGCAAACTCGTTCTGAATCCTGGGGACATGCCAAAACTCTATTTTTGTGAACCTCTTCTTCATTTCTTGCACATGATGCAGGTATGGAAATATCTTGAAATTCTTGGTAGCCCATTCACCTTGTACTTTGTGCACCAGAAGATTTGAATTGTTGATCACTAGTAGTTCCTGAATGTTCATATCAACAACCATGTTGATCCCTAATATGCAAGATTCATATTCCGCCATGTTGTTAGTACAGGGGAATCTGAGTTTTGCAAACACCGGATAATGTTGACCAGTTTCTGATACTAAGACGGCTCCAATGCCGACTCCTTTGAGTTTTGCCGCCTCGTCGAAGAACATTCTCCAACCATTGTAGGCTTCAGCAATGTATTCTCCTACAAATGATACCTCTTCATCAGGAAAATACGTTTGCAGGGGTTCGTATTCTCCTCCCACAAGATTTTCAGCAAGATGGTCTGCCAATGCTTGTCCTTTGAATGCTTTCTGATTTACATAGATGATGTCGAACTCACTCAGCAAGATTTTCCATTTGTCCAGCTTCCCGGTGGGCATAGGCTTCTGAAAGATGTATTTCAAGGGATATATCCTCGATATGAGGTACATCGTATAAGCACACAAGTAATGTCTTAGTTTTTGAGCTATCCAGGTTAATGCGCAGCAAGTGCGTTCCAACAAAGAGTACCGCGCTTCATAAGGAGTGAACTTCTTGCTCAGGTTATAGATGGCATGTTCCTTTCTCCCTGTCTCGTCATGTTGTCTCAAAACTCAACCGAAAACTCCATCTAACACTACAAGGTAGAGTAACAGTGGTCTTCCCGGCTTTAGTGGGACTAAAACTGGTGGCGTAGACAATATTCCTTGATTTTGTCAAAGCCTTTTGACAATCCTCGGTCCAACTGGTTGTTGCATCCTTCTTCAGCATTTTGAAAATTGGCTCACATATTACTGTGGACTGTGCTATGAAGCGGTTGATGTAGTTGAGGCGTCCCAGGAAACTCATCACATCTTTCTTGCTTTTTAGTGGTGGTAATTCTTGGATGGATTTGACCTTTTATGGGTCCAATTCTATTCCTCGGCGACTGACAATGAATCCCAACAGCTTTCTGGCAGGAACCCCGAATGCACACTTTATAGGGTTTAGCTTCAGGTTGTATTTCCGCAATCGGTCAAAGAATTTCCTCAAGTATTCTATGTGATATGTGTCCTTCTTGGATTTAATTATGACATCGTCCACATATAAACTCTATCTTTTTATGTATCATGTCACGAAAAATAGTTGTCATGGCCCTCATGTAGGTGGCCCCAACATTCTTTAGACCGAATGGAATCATTTTGTAGCAGTACACTCCCCATGGTGTAATAAAGGTTTGTTGGGCAACTTGTGGGCCACAATAGTTGTTCTTAACCCGTTCATATCGTCGTATGACCATGCAAAGATGTCCTCGTATTCTTTCAGGAACCGAGTGTATCCTTCTTTCTCTGACGGTGACAAATGGATGCTTATGCGGGTTTCCTTGACGGTTTCAGAATTTCCCAAGTTGACTATCTCAGTTTCGTCCAGGTTGGATTTGGGCTTGTTCTCAAAATCCTCTACCTCTCTGACAATCTCTTCAGGTATTACATCCTCCTCTTCTGAATCACTGTCCTTTTGTTGCGTTGTTTCATTACATGTCACATTTGTCGATTCATCAAGATAGGAAATAGTAATGCACGGGACTCGTCGGGCCCATGATGGTCTAACAATCCAGTTCTTGAGGAATTCTCCTCTCTCCACAGCTTGGATGGTAGGGCATCCCTTCTTCTTCTTCTCCTTCTCGACGATCACACAGCAGTCCATGTCATCATTTTCCAAGAATAAATTCCTTAATGCTGCCAATTCTTCTTCTTCCTCTGATCCCCACATGAGCATGATGGAAAGTCTGACTTAAGTGCGGTACGGGCTGTTCAAGGGATAGTATGGAGCACGCCACGGTGGTGACCAATCATCGTATTCCTACTAGGTGTATTGATACCCCAGCTCAAAGGTGGTATCATGGCGCTTCAACTGTATTAGCTTGGAGATACCCTGAAGGTTTTTACCAAGCCCTCTGCCAGGTTTGTATCTTTTCTATGCCAATATGTTCTCTATTTTGCTACTCCAACACTTATCCTTTTCGATTGCATTAACACGCTCGATGCGGTGGTAAGTTTCTCCACCTAACCTCTTTCTGTTTTCAACCACCGGGACAGTCTGACTAGTGTAAATAAGGTTACTCCCATCTCCATGGATGATTACTTCTTGATGATTCCACTCAAATTTCCCAGCCTGGTGCAAAGTAGATGCTACATCCCCAGCGGCATGTATCTAAGGTCGTCCCAACAGCAAATTGTAGGAGGTGGATGTGTCCAGCACATGAAACTCAACATCAAACCAGGTAGGAACCATCTGCAGGCAGAGATTAGCTTCTCCAATTGTAGCCCTTTGAGACCCATCGAACGCTTTCACATTCATAGTCCCTGCTCGTATCTCATGTAAACCCTTGCCCAACCTCTTCATAGTTGTCAACGGGCAAATGTTGAGGCTAGATCCTCCATCTATCAAAACTCTAGCGATAAACTTATCTTCGTATTGCACCATGATGTGCAGTTCCCTCTTATGACTTAACCCTTCAGGCGGCAACTCGTCCTTATGGAAAGTGATCTTGTGGCTTTCTAGCACTTGCCCCACCATATTTGCCATTTCTCCGCTAGTGATGTTATTGGCACATATGCTTCATTCAATACCTTCATCAGAGCATTCCTGCTGTGAGCATGTGATTTTTACTCGCCGTATCGTCCTATAAAAATCCCAATAAATCAATTGATTTTATAAATATTGACTGACTTTTCAATAATTAATTGTGAATTATTTGCGTTGCTTGCATATCCATAATTCATCTTTCAAAATCATTGAAAATTCTACATTATGAAGTTATTAGTCACAATTAATTGAATGATAGACAAATAACGAGTATTTAACGTAATGTAGTTTTAATAACTAATTACTATAAAAATTAACCATTTTTTATTCGATAAATCATAGATTTAACTAAGAATATATAATCGATTGTCTTATTCTTAATTAATATGTAAATATATGAAAAATAAGGTTTAGAATTAATTGCTACATTTTTTTTGGATTAAATTAGAGTTTAATTTAATTAGATTAATTAACTAATTAAGAAAACAAAAGCAAAATCGGACCTGGGCCAAGAAAGACCCAGGCCCAACCCCTATTTTTCTATACACCCATACAATCCAGGCCCAAAACCCAACCTCTTACCCGGCCTGCCCCCAACCTGACCAAATGACACCGTTTGGACTAACTGATCAAATCCTGGCCATTGATCGAAATGGATCAAACGGCCAGGAACTCATCCCCTCTAAACTATAAAAGTGTCTTAACCAAACCCCACCCCCTCCATTTCACCAAACCTAATCCCCTTCGTCCGCCTCTCTCTCTCTATCTTCTCTATAACAAGAAACCCTAGCCGCCCCCAGACTCCCACCGCTTTCCGGCAACCGGAACTCGACCAAACGCCACCAAATCCTTACCAGACGATCCTCTCCTCATCCTTAACCTC
>ML310168.1:0-11122 GCA_005239505.1 Nicotiana paniculata
CCTATGAACTTTGAAATTTCTAAATTTCACCAAAGATGCCGAAACCATCCAAAACACTTCCGACTGACCTGAAAATTTGCACACATATCCAAAATGATACTATGAACCGGCTCCAATTCTGGAATTCCATTCCGACCCTGATAGCCTATTTTCCACTGCCACCGGAAATCACCAAAAACTAACTTTCGCCAACTCAAGCGTAATTCTACACCGAGCATCAAAACTACATTCCGAACACACTCCTAAGTCCCAAATTACCTAACAAAGCTATCTGAACCATAAAATCTACATTCTGAGGTCGTCTACCAATAATTCAATTTCGGGTTGACTTTTCCAACTATTGAATCAAGATAAGAGACTAAGTGTCTCATTTCTCTCCAAAAATCACTCCGAACCCAAGCCAACCAATCTAACACAACGTAATGAAGATGAACCACATATAATGGAGCAGAAACGGGGAAAACAGGGCTAAACTATCGGAACGACCGGCCGGGTTGTTACAGTTATGAAGTCCCCCTATATAATCCTTAACTACGGTTAACCATATAAAGTTAGGTTAATTAATTTAATGTTTTAAGATATAAAGTATTTTAAGAAAACAAATCATAATTGAATATTACAAGTTAGAAAATACTAACATATGAGCAAATGTATAACGATTGAATATAAATTACTTAAAGCAGTGATGACATCAAAATCGAATTTGTCGTGATTAGGCTAGTGAATGAGTTTATAAGATTTCTTTTTTCGAAGACAATGTTATAATAAGAAAGTGGGTTAATCCTCAAATATTTAAAGGGAGTGNTGCTAATTGTAATTCATCCAAGAGTCCAAGAATGTGTTGAGAGTCTCGTTCTTTTAAAGAATGGAAAAAACTTCAGTTTTGAACTTATGAGGGGAAAACACAGAATAGTTTAGATCGGCAAAGATTGCTCCCGTAAGTTTTAAGCAAAAGAATCATGTTAATAAACTAAGAAATCAGACACAAGTTTAAACTAGCAGACCGAAATTAATTTAACTTAGTGGCGACTTCAAATGTTATAAAGTTCCCAATATAAAAGGATCAAATAAGGTAACGCATAAACTGTTAAACCAACATCCAATAAGAATCATAATATAGCAATTGTTCATATGGATTTCCATCTGGCTTCAATTGAAATGCACCTATTTTGGGGAAGTGCAATGCTGACGTACTCCGGACAATGGCGGTGACATCGAGTCTCGCATTAAGACTCTTCGTTTCTCCATATGCATGCGAAAGAAAAGAGAAGTAAAAGATTAGGAGGGCAACTCATATTTGTCTATTTGACATATCAATGTAAACAAGTTCACATATACAGAATAATTAGGCAACATTATCGATTAATTTCAATCTATTCTTACAAACTTGCAGCCAATAACACATGAATATGTATATATCATCGACTAACTTCTAACTTTTAATATATCCATTTTGTTAGAAAAGACACACTTATTTAATGAACTCCTTAAACATGATATGCAACTCACATAATCTAGACCAAGGAATGGAATACATGCCCTAGAAAAAATTCATATAGTTTTATTAACATATGATTAGCTATATGGGCAGCAAAAGTGAACCTAGAGGCACACTTTAAAGTCTTGTGATACAACAGGGTGCAAATTGTGGATCATCCATTTAGACAATATGCTCGTTCATTCAAACCTTGAATTTATGGCACTAAATCTTATAAACAAGTTATATCGACCAATGAGTTCTAAATTATGATCTAGTAATTTCAACCCATGATTTTTATTCAAAGGTTAATCTTTTAAAATTCCTACTAACATAGACAATTAACCTCTAACTTCATGTCTATAATATTTAGACTAGAGCGGTAGTATCTCGAAACACATGAAATACATACATTCAAGTTCACTAATCCTACAAACAGTGAGTAATCACCTATACCTATAGGCATGATATGTATTAAAAATGAATCCTAGAATTCTTCATCCTACTCAAATAATACAGAAAACTTCATTTATTTAATAAAGAGATTTAGGAAACAGACCACGAAGGAAAAACAAAAAAAAAAACTTAAGTGATGGTCTCTATGTCATGAACATAGTTCCACAAACAAAATATGAATCTGATCTTCATGAACATGCTTAGATGCTTGACGAGTTTCTTTCCTTAAAATGAGTTTATAATAACTAACATGACGTAACAAACATTACACTATCAGCTTTATAAAATCTCGTAACAAATATTCTGACGAGATATGGTAGCCGAAATTCGACACCGAACCAAGTGTTTATAGAAATATTTTGTCCAACAGTTTTCTTTTCACTTAAGCACATGGATGAAATATAACACAATTTAACTCATGATTTCTACTACATGAAGAGCAAATAAGTAAATAGTTTCTACAAGAAAATAATGAAGAAGGGTCCTAGCACATGATTTATAACACATAGACAACAGTTAAAAATATTAACCCATGATCCTTAACATAGAGAAATAGCACAGAACGATGACTTCAATCAACTCTCAACAAAAACCATGTTGAATATCCATTTTTAATGATGTCCGACACAAAGAGAAACTAACACATTTCAAAACAAAGGTACAAGCAAATACTATCCGGAATTGAAAGAAAAATAAGAAGAAAGTCACTAACCTTTTTCAGGGCAGTGAACCAGGCTCTTTTCTCTAGAATCGAATTCCGACCAAGAACTTACTACCTCGAACGTGAACAAAAGAATAAATGAAAAGTAGCAGTTCTGTATTGGGTAAAAAAACAAACAGAAATCGAGAAGTACCAAAGGAGAAAAAAATTAAGATTTTTAGAAATGCTCTTAAATAGTGAAAAGCAAGCAAAGAGCAGTAGGTTTGAGGCTTGGAGGCGGTGGCTGAAGCTCAAGGTTTTAGGGGGTAAATGGGGACGGCTGAAGAATACGGTTAAAGGAGGGGGTTGACGCTTGTCCCCAAATGGACTGCAATTGCGGGCATTTATAGGGCAAAAATTAGGGTTCTTGGTTTGAAAATAAAAACAGCCGTTTGAGAGAGTGTAGCAGAGAGGTGAAACAAATCTCCATGATTGGCCATTTATTTCACCATTTTAGTGAAGCTAGGTTTTTTCATTTGGAAGCAAAGCAAAAGCAGAACTAAAGAAGGAAAGGTTCTCTCGAAAAGGGGAGATATCACGTGAGGAAGAGAGAGAGAGTTGAGAGATTTTTGTGAGTTTATTTGAACAAACTTAAAGAAATAATTTGGAAGAAAGGAGGAAAAAAATTAGATGTCAACAACTGCCCCTCTTTGACCGGAGACGATGAAAGAGTTTTCGGGCAAAGAATATTGACTTAATAGCCAATTTTGTCCCAACCATCAAGGTTGGAATGTGATAAAGAGGATGTAATAAAAAATGATTGGGGTCGAACTCCTGTTGCGAATTGCCTACATATCTCGGGTTTCACGAGAATCAGGCCATATGTAGTTCAAGCATTATGGTACCCTGGAGTAGGACTCACTTATCGATGCAGATCCTAAAATGCTACCCTAGTGTCGAATAATAGCGACACTAGGTACCATGATTAAAAGAAAGATGTTTGAAATAAGTATTTAGTTATGAATTTTGAGAGTCGAGCCGAGCAAAGTTAGAAGTAGATCCATGACCTGTGTTGGAGAGTTTGGTATTCCTCCTCACTAAATTGTCTCGATTTATTGCTAAGATATAGGTCCACGTTGCACCATATTTCAAGCAAATCTTAACAGTGCTAAAAAAAATTCGTTAGGAAATAAGATGCAATATGCCATAAAAGTAATCTTATGAAAATAATATCTAGGCGTCAATTCATAAGAAATGCGAGTTTATTGTGCAAACATATAAAAATATAATTATATGGTGATATATGTCACGATCGCAATGCCATTTGAAAACTTATCTTATGAAAACAAATGCATTTGGCAATAATTTAAGAAAGATATGTTTTAGCAATGCTTATGCAAGCGCAACCACTCGGGTCGAAATAAATTGATGTCCTGTGCGAGGAGGATTAGCTCTATATTGTAATTGAAGGCGGACGACCATGATATGTTTCATTTGAGGGTGGCTAACCCAAGATATCCTATTTGAGGGCGGATGGACCTAATATTTCCTATTTGAGGGCGGAAAGACCCGATATATTCTATTAAAGAGAAGATGAACCCGATATGTCCTATTTGAGGGCGGATGAACCCAAAATATCATACTTAAGGGTGGATAGACCCGATATATCGTATTTGAGGGCGGATGGACCCGATATATCCTATTTGATGATGGATGGACCAGATATATCATATTTGAGAGCGGAAAGACTAGATATATCCTATTTGAAGGTGTACAAGCTTGGTATGTGGTGCTTGATTTGTAATTACAAAGATTGATGCAGTGAAAACCGCTTGATACAGTGTAGAGATCTTAATATGGTGCCCATTTTGTTGTGGTAATTCATGGTGCGATGCAAAAATTCTGGTGCGATGACTTTGTAGTAGCGAATATCCATAGTACGGAGAGCTTAATGCCATGCCTTTACAGAATAAAATATTCAACGAGCGGTGTCAATAATTTGGGAGTTTGCATGCTGAAGTTTGTTGTTAGTAAATTCTTCCACTCAAAGAAAATCATGAGTTTAAAAATATAATTTGCGATAACTCGGCTTGATTTCCATGTTGCTCTATGGTTCCTGCAAAGCTTAACATTCTAGGTAAATTCGTTAGTAGAGTAGATATTGAAATTCAATGTGTTGTAAAGTAATCTTATGAAAATGATACATTTTGGAGTTTACTTATACAATGCGGCCTAGTCGGCCAAAATAATTTGATAAAAATGTAGCTTTATGCCAATGATGATTTTCAATAATAACATGCTTTTTATAAATGTGCTTTGCAATGATTTATGATAATGATGAATTTCAGTAATGACATTAAAAACATGACCATCTAGGTCGAACTAAATTAATGAAAATCATGTGAATATGTGCTAAAGTGTCTTGTTGTTCATTTGGACAACCTTAATATCCTATTATCAGGTGGACAACCTTGTGTCCAATTAATCAGGCGGATAAACTCATGTCCTATTAATCAGGTGGACTACCTCATGTCCTATTATCAAGCGGACTACCTAGTGTCCTATTAATCAGGCAGACTACCTCATGTCCTATTAATCAGGCGGACAACCTTATGTGCTACTAATCAGGCGGACTGCCTCATATCCTATTATCAGGCGGACGACCCCATGTCCTATTAATCAGGCGGACAACCTTCTGTCCTATTATCAAGCGGACTACCTTATGTCCTATTAATAAGGTGGAAAACCTCATCTCCTATTATGAGGCGAACGACCTCGTGTCCTATTAATTAGGCAGACGAACCTAGACAATGGCGCTTGATTTGCAATTTCAAACATTGGTACGGTGCACAAGCTTGGTGCGATGCTTGATTTTTAGTTGTATAATGCAGTGCGAAGAGCTTGGTGTGGTTACTCCGAAGTAAATATATTGATTGTGCAATGAAGAGATATTGGTGCAATGATTTTGTAATAGAAAATGGTGTGGTGTAGAGTGGTTGATGCAATGCCTTTGTAGTAGTGAATATTCCTTATGCAATGCTAACAGTTGTTGGATCTTCATACTGAAGTTTTGCTATTAATAAATTCCTATACTCAAAGAAAAATTATAAGCTTTAAAGTTTGATTTGCGCTATCTTGGCGTCATCTTTGACTTTGCATGAATCTTGCGACTTCTGTCTTGATGCTGAGCTTTTAGATAACATATAATATTGTTAAAGAATAGCTAACATATGCCCCTGCATTACTTAAAGAAAATTCATTAGTATAAAAGAAAGTGATTGCCTTGCATTGAATATCAAAGTTTGGCTTTGAATATGTAACTTGTTGCTATAGCATTCTGAAATTTGTTGTTGTACTTGTAACAAATATGTAGCTCGAAATTTCATTCTTTGCCGAATGATGAGATCCTTCTTCAAATCTTCCCCAATTTTGGTTTTTTTGGGTAAATCGAATTTTTATTATGATGAGACCGAACACATAGGGTTTCCTACGTATCCCCTCTTAAACAAGAAACATGTTAGCACCAAAAGTAAGACATGATTACAAAAATAGCTACTCATAGGATGATAGTTGCAAAATGATAATGCCAGCAACACAAGGTGATATAGTCTAAACGACGTTTCTTCTTCAGATTCCCAACCACGCTCGGTGTATTACTTGTGAAGCTGCTAATTGCGTTTGAGATACTTGCTCCAACTGGTAGGTGCACTTGTAATTTGTTAACATCAATCATTTTCTGAATCTTATGTTTTAATGCTAGGCATTATTCTGTATCATGCCCTTGAGCGTTTGAATGATAAGCACAATACTTGGATGGGTCGAATAATCGGTGCGAAGGGTCGGAAGTTCTTTCGTTTCTTGGTTGCTGAATTCCGGAGGTATTCAATCGAGCGAATATGCTAGATATTGATTCAGTCAGAGGTGTGAAGTCGCTGGGCTTCCTTTTTTTTTTTAATTGGTGAGAAGCGACTTGTACTTGATGATGTTGATGTTGAATGCTTTCTTTGCAAGAGCTGGTGATCATTATGGCATTCCATAGTCATGGAAACTACGGTATTTTCCTTCTCTTTACCTTTCCAATTTTCTAGCATCTTGAGTTCTAAAGCATGATTGATAATTTTCATGCTAACCTTTCCTTCTTTGATACCGCTTTCTAGGAAATCCCCGACTCTAATCAAGCCTGAGAAATTATGCATGTTCACAGTAACCAACTTTTCATAATATATTCCATTTTGGATATCAATGAAGATTGAGATCAACTCTTTCTCGGATAGTGGAGGGTGTACCTTCGAAGTTTCAACTCTCCACCGGATTGCATAATCCTGAAAAGATTCATGTGGAATTTTCTCTAATTTGTATAGGCTATGCATGTCTGGATCTACTCTAAGGTTGAACTCATATTCCTTTACAAAATCGTGAGTCATATCATCCCACGTGCGCCATTTGCTAAAATATTATTTTGTGTACCAAACAAGGGCAGACCCTGATAAGCTTTGGATAAATATCTTTCGAATGGCCTCATTGCGCCCGATACCAAGTAATCTGCTACAATAGTCCTTTAATGAGCAATCTGATTTCCCTTCCCATTGAAAGTATTAAACTTTGGCACATGGTATATTGGTGGGAGTTCTACATCTGGCTGCAAGTATAAGTCTTCATATCTTAAACTTTGTTAATTTCTTGATTGCTATTCTTCTCCAATGGCTTTCTTCAAATAATGGAGTTCCTTTTCCAAATTTTCACGGCAAATCTGCTACGTTAATTTTTCAGGTCTCCTATACAGACATATTGCTAGTCGTTTTTGCTTGTCCTCCTCAAATGGAGTTGTGGTTATAGGAGGCATTATCATGACTTAATTAGGTTTGCGGGTTGATGGCAGTTGTGTAGCGATTGCATAAGCAGGAGCTGGGTATGGAGATATGGTTAAACAAATATTTCGGTTTGAGCTAGAAACGAAGGTTGTGTTAGGAAGTAAGTTGAAAGTATTTCCCAAATTGATCAATACTTTCCTCCTCACAATATCTGTGTTGGTACTATTAGCTTTTGCTTGCAACAGTCCCTTACCGGTACTGAATTCTTCAAATCGGTCTGCCCATTATTGCTTCGTCCTTTATGCAGATTCGCAGCCAAAACAATGTTCAATATTAGGCAACCTTTTAAGGAAAAATAAAACAAAAGCAAAGCGTTAGCGTATTCATAATGAAATAAATGCACAAAATAATAAAGTATAACTAAAAAGATTAAATCATAATATCGTTAGTAGGAGCCCTAAACTGGAAACGATGGCCTAAGATGCAAAATGGATGGACGAGAATGACTTGTTATCTAGAGGGCTCTAATGCACGAGACTTGTTGACATGGAAGCGGAATGATTTGATGTTTTATGAAGGGATGACTTATGTCGAACATCAAAGCTTTATCTCTAACACAAGTCATTTTCCTTGCATGACTCTAGAATTTTTTAAAAAAATTTCCCCAATCTTTAGGAATTTTTTGATTATTACTCCATGGCATGATGTCCCTTTCGAGCATATCAACCTATGCGCTAAAAATATGCCCCAGTTTCTTTGCTATAATGAGACTGAGCCATACGTAGGGCAATAAAGGGAAGGTGGGTAGGTAATGATAATCTTTCAAATTCTATGATAGAGTCCTTGTTAATCATGCTTCTTCTTCATACACATTGTCGGCAGCTTAGAATGCCCTTTCTAGCAAGCAAGAATGCAGATTTGAAAAAATTGGGCATTATACTCATAAGTGGGGATGCAGTTGTGTGAAATGTAAAGTAGCCTTCTTCTTTGGAAGATTTCTTATGATCGACTATCATTTTCTCAATGCCATCAATTTCTTGCTCTATTTGTACTACCTTTGTCTCAAGCTTAGCAATCTTGTCTTGATATGACTTGGATTTCTTGTACTCAAACTCCCCGCATCTAGGTCAATCATTATTATTTAGTTGGCCAGATTGTCCTTGAACTTGTTTTGCTTTGATTCTCAACTCAAGTTAACCTCTTTTGGAAAATAGTATATCTAGTCACTATGGAGTACTTAAATATTGAAGGCTAATGTATAATATTTGGGAATGCGTGCTTAATCATACTCTAGCAACCTTACATAAGGCAGAATTTGATTTTTTATTTTGGGTGATAGTGGAAAAGTTGACAGATAAGTCACCCTTACTGCCACTCTATAGAACCGCTTTTTTGTATTTTCTTAATTTATTTCCTTAATTGAATTTCTGTTGATTAGGATTGATTAGGACGAAGTTCCTTAAAAACTTCCGCCTTCTTTAAGATATCCTGAACTGTTTTCATTTTTTAATCATCAATTCCCTGTTTATTTTATTTCGGAAATCTAAAACGAAAAATGGATTTTGAAGAAAAAATATAAAGAAAAGAACCTATTTTACATCGCTTAAAATTGACAACCAGTGATACAAAATTTCATCAAGCAATTTTCTCTATTAGGTTAAGGGCAAAATATACATGGGGATCTATATAATAATTTAGAGAAAATAAAGAGTTAGAAAGTTAGACAAAACAAAAAGGTTAACAATAAGAGGTGTTAAGCTTTTTATCATCCTGGCGTCGAGCTATTTTTTCACAGGACCTCCCCTACAGTATCGTCACCGCACTAGAGTTTAACCACCAAGTTCGGGATTGATTGGTGTGGTTCCTCTATTCCTAGGACACCAAAATATCGAACCATGAATGAAGAGAGGCATGAGATAAAAGCATATCACTTTCTCCAATGCGCACAAACAGAGATGCCACTTTTAATGATGGACACTGGTCACTTTGAGTTGAGAAGGAAAATAAGCTATTGAAGTTGGTGAGAGAACGGGATGGGATTGGGAATGAATTGATGGCTCCGGGAAGCTTCGTTTCTACATTCTGCTCTCACATAAAGGTATTCCTTTTTTTAATGTTTCCAGGAAAACAACAAGGAAAGCGGATAAGATCTTCGTTGATAACATGAATTCGTATGTAAGATACCAAATTGGATCCTACCGACACTGACTCTATCATAAGGACCGGTTTTCCCCTTATATTATAGAAAATTTTGAGAAAGGGGCACCCCTACTACAGCCCTAAACAACAAGCTAGTGCGCTACAACTGAAAAGCCGTTGTTGCTTGCTGTTTGCAGGCTCGAAGGTATCTATTTCGCCTCTCCACCCTGTATCAATTCTGACTGATTAGCTTCTTCCTTCGCACAAGCTATACAATAATGATGTATTTGTCAAATCAAATACCATGGTCTAATTATCAAACAATCTGATTAGTTGATAATATTAGTATTAGTTGGAGATTTTGTGAAAGATTCCTGTGAAAAGTTTCATTAACGCGGAATCCATTTCGAGTAGACCTTGTTGTTGTAAGAATTCTTAATTCATGAGTTGTAGGGAGGGATTTATGTCACCACAAACAGAGTCTAAATCAAGTGTTGGATGCAAATCTGGTGTTAAAGAGTACAAATTGACTTATTATACTCGTTGATCACGCTCAACTATGTCTTATATAAAGACTAAACGGGCGTTGCAAATATAAATCTGGNAAACAAATTCTTAGGTTTAACCCTAGAATGACAAAATATCATGCCGGATCCCTAGTAGGAACAATTATCTGCATCATGTGCATTTTGACTTAGGGGATTCAACACAGGGGTTGGGTCCGTCTAGGACAGGTGTACCCGAAACAAAAAGACCATCCTGATGCATCCTACTTGCTATATGTGCATTATTTGTCTCGGTTTGTTGTTGACCGGCTAAAAAAAAAAAATATATAGAAAAACCAAAAGTGAGGAAAGATAGAAATTTACCAGTGTTAAAAAAAAAACCTTGATATTTGAAAAATACCTCAGAACTCTGTCAAAATTTTTCGAAAAAAAATAATTTTCAAAATAAGTCAAAATAATTTTTCTTTAGTTATGTCAAAACATTACGAACTACGCGGGTCTGATTCTCACCGGATGTGAGATACGTAGGCAACCTCCATAGGGTTCGGCCCCATTTTTACAAAAATAACTAAAAAAAAAAATTTGTGTCTAGTTTATTTATTTATTATTATTATTATTATTATTATTATTATTATTATTATTTTTCCTCTCTTTCTTAATAAAAAATAAAATAAAAATAAATTAGCAGACCCAGCGTCAGTTAATCTCCAACTGTTTTTGTCGGAATAGCCTTAGAACATCTTCAGAATTGTCGAAGGGTTGTTTTCGTAAGAACAGACATGTCTGTCAATTGGTCATCACTTTTACCGTCATCCCCGACCCTAAAGTTATCTTTGGAAATACAAAAGGGTCATAACTCCAAAAATAGCCCCCTTTTCGTTGATTTTTCTTAAAATTGAGTTATACACAAAAGATTGTTTTAAAAAATGAGTGCATTGGTTCTATCTTTTGAGGCTAGTGTTGACCCTTTCCTTAACCATCCACAGGTACATAATGAGCACTATCCAGAATTCACCGTTGACGGTTTTATATGAGGCTCCACTTCAGCTTCAGATGTGGTGGTATGACTTAGGAGAAGATAGTCAGAAATGTG